>JAOEGS010010080.1:1974-44476 GCA_025447755.1 Corythornis vintsioides
GAAATATATACATTAAAAAGTATATTAAATATATACATTAAAAATATAAATACTTTCCAAAGTGTTTATCTATAATCAAAAATTGGCATTGTCATTCTAGGAGATTGTTGAAATAATTGCCATTAAGTAATTTCCTCTAGTTAGTCATATTTTACAGGAGGAAAAAAACCCTCCTCATAGTGAAGCTGCTAAATTGATCAGTGCACTTAATCATCTGTGCTTTTTATTCCCAAACAGGCAGGAGAAAAACATTATCACCCCACGTGTGCACGATGTGTCAGGTGCAATCAGATGTTTGCAGAAGGAGAAGAAATGTATCTTCAAGGTAAAAAAAAAAACAAACAAATAACAAAACCACTTGCCAGCATGGCCCTCTTGCCCATTCCTGCTTGGCTGAGCTTTTCTGCACACATTCTTGCCTCATGGCTACCAAGGAGGGTGAAAAATGCAATGTGTAGGTTAAGGAAAAGTAAAAATTAAACTCTTGTTGCTTCTTCCTCACCTATTGCTCCTCTCAGGTCAAATCCAATAGCAAGTGTGAATCACAGAAAGGATGAGTGGTACCTGCAGATGGAAGTACTTGACAGTGGAGATGATAACACTTTCCATTTACTAAGAAAAAGGGATTTTTTCTGCAGTGGTAAATGGTCCAAATGAAAGTTACCACACATGTAGAACAGCAGGTTCCCTAAAGCTGCTGTTGCAGTCCTAAGGCTAGTTCTGCACACATTGCCCATTGGAATATAAGGAGAAAATCTGAAGGTCCATGCCTGAATTCCTCTCCTGAAAGACCTAATTCTCCTCAGAGGTTGGAGAAGAGGGTGCCATAGAGCTTAAGACTTGACCACACAATGTACTTTTGCAACCATAAGCTTGCACAGGAGGAAGTTTGTTGTTTGTCAGGGGATTTCAGTGGTAATAAAGAAGGACTTGCAGTAGCCACAACAGCCTCCCCACCAAGTTGGAGAAATATGGATTTGATGGGTGGACTGTCCAGTGGATAAGGAAGTATGTGGATGGTGGCATCCAGAGGGTGGTGGCCCATGTCATCCAGAGGGACCTGGATAAGCTGGAGAAGTAGGCCCCGGGTGAACCTCATGAGGTTCAGAAAGACCAAGTGCAGGGTCCTGCACCTGGGTTGGGATAATCCTCATTGTCAGTACAGGCTAGGGGGTGAGGAGATAGAGAACAGCTCTGCAGAAAAGGATTTGGGGGTTCTGGTGGATGAGATTCTGGACTTAAGCCAACAGTGTGCACTTGCAGCCCAGAAGGCCAATCCGTCCTGGGCTGCATCAAAAGATGCATGGCCAACAAATCAAGAGAGGTGATTCTGCCCCTCTTCTCTTTACTTACTTTACTCTGCAAAGAAATCAACGTCTGCACAGTTAAATACAGTGTTAGTCACCAAATGAAAGCTTTTGTCTATGTATTGGACTGGCAGTAGCTTTTCAAAGACAAAAAAGATAAACTCAGTAGGATGTGGGAAGCAGAAACTGGTGTATTATCCTCAAATCACATGCCTGCCCAGATCTGTAGCACAGTTTTCTGGAATCATACTTTGAAATCATTCATTAAGCTGGAAAAGTTAAACCTTATTCAAAACACGACAGTGGTCTCAGTAAGATGTAGTTATAATTTAGTGTGTTATTTGAAATGACAGTTTTATTGTCACTTTGAGTTGCAACAAGAACTAGCTCATTAAAGAACATAATGATCCTTGTCTGTGCTCATGGATTCTCCCTCAGGAGCCAGAAAATGCTGTGGTTCTTCCAATTGCAAAGTAGTTTAGCAGCACTAAAACCCCCTGGGAAATAAGTGCTTTAAAAAAAAACTAGCAAACTACCATTTTCTTTCTAGATTTCAAACCCTCTGAAACTGGGTTACAAGTGAATGTTCTTAAGTTCAGTTTGTTATAAGGATGGATATGTGTTAGAGTTGATTTTTAGTTCAGAAATCATCACACATTTTACTTTATTTCCTCACATGAAGAGCAGTTTCTAGTCAAAACTGGTGTTAATTCATGAATGATCTGTTACAGGTACTTGGACTGCCTGAGCTGATGTGTTAGGTCAAATCTCAGAGCCCAGGGTTGTGTAACTTGTTCTTCATCCTCTTGATAAACTACTGTAAAAGTCCCTTAGATGTTGTATGTGCCTTAAATGGAGTTGTCGGTGGTCACCCAGCACATTACTTTTGGGTGAAAGACTCTATTCTGTTTGAAAATGTTTCACAACCAGTTTTGCTTGACCACAGGTAGGAGTAATATATTAAAAAACAACAAAAAAGTTACTCTAATTACTTCTTAAAATCACTGAGATTTACATCAGCTAATGCAGCAGTTGGCACAAACATTTTCAGTGGGCAAGCTCAGACTCACTTGTAATTGGGAGATAAATTAGCATTACATTTAAAGGTCCTATAAAGATGCTTCCTAGTGGTTTTATCCCCCCAAAAATTGATTAATTTATTAAATATAATTTATCCAGCCTGTTTTTATAGTCTTTTACTGGTTGATCCTGGGTTCATCTGGCTTATTTTTGTGAAATAAATTCTAATGATCTCCATATGTCTTCTGGGAAATAGACTTGCTGTTTCTATCTCGTTTCCAAAATCCACTGGTTAGAAAGCTATCAAACTGCTGTGAAAACAAAGCTTTTCCAATAACTCTTCTTGGTGCTCTCCACCCAATACAAACATCAAGTATTTGTAATATATTTAATGCAAGTATTTTAGACAGCTGCTGTCCACTCAACTCTGCAGACCCTCAGTTTGTGGTTCATCCAATCTCAGACTGACGTGAACATAAAAGTTCCTTTTACCATTAAGATGTACAAATAATTATTTTATCTGGTTACACACATCCCATTTCCACTGAACACTGAGTACTGAACTTTCATTTTGATTGAACTGAGTATTTAACTTTTCAGGATTCTTTTTTCCTTTGTGAACAATGCAAGGCTGTGAAGTTTCTTTCTCACACTTGATGTTTACTTGTAGCTCTGTAGTTCAGAAACCTCTCTTCCATACCCACATGCTGTAGAGAATTGATTCCTCTAAGAAATTATATTCCCCATAATTTAAGCAGATCCTTAGCATGTGACTTATGAGAGACAAACATACAGGAATTGCAAGATGAGTGTAGTGAATAATTGACAAAGACTGGATTTGCAGCTAGTATTAAATAATAAAAATTTTAATTAAGCAATAAAAATGCTATCCCATCTCAGTTAGTGACTGCAGTGGATCAAGCTGTGGCTTAGGAAAACTTAAAGGAAGTTTAATAAGATTGATATTTTACACCTGTTAAGGTTCTCATTAGGGAACTAAATTAAGCAGGACTTTACATTTGCTTTCCAGGTTCATCCATTTGGCATCCAGTTTGTAGACAGGCTGCAAAGGCTGAAGAAAAAAACAAGGTAAAAAGACTGTATTTTTACCCAGTGTTACTCTACTATCATGTTATTTAATATTAATGTTCTGCTTTTACTTGCTGATTAAAGCTACACTTGACCTAAGACATATAAACTGAATAAGGAAAAATATGAAAATAAGAATTAAAAAAGTTAAACTTCTGATTACATGATTAATGCATGAGCTCTCTTTATGTGGGTCAGCACTTAAAACATCAGAGAACTTTCACTTTATCTGTTTGTACAAAAAAAAATCCTCTTGGAATTTCTTTTTTTTTTTTTTTTTATATTTGTTTGTCAAATGTTGGCAGGCCAGCCTCAATTTAATTGAATCTCTGGCTTTGAGCACCTCCTTGGGCTGGATGATTTGTGTCTGTGTGCAGGGGGAAAAGGGTAACTGGCAACTTCAGGAATGACAAGGTTAGCAGATGAATAAACTGGCCCTAGGAAATGAAGAATTACCCTGTTGCTGGGGAAGTGATTCCTCTGAAGTGGTGGGGCTGAGATACAACTGTCTCATTTCATGGGGAGGCCAAGTATTGGGGGTTAAATTCCTCTGTGCTTGGATGCTCCAAGTAGTACCCTTGGTATCCCTCTTTGATTCACCAAAAGCACAGGGGCCAAGTCAGAACAGCAGGCAGCAGCTATAAAAGGGGTGTTTACAGCCCTGGGGTGTTAGCAAGTGGAACCCTGACTAAATCACAGCTTTGAAACTAAATTTGGTTTGGGCTTTCTCCTGAAGGATCTTGGTTGTGTTTTTTCTACCCATTTGTTTGGGAATTCAGTGCTCTGATGTTCCTCATGGTGAGCTCTGAATAGGAATAAGTAGCTAGTAGTAGTATTGGAAAAGAAGTCTCATGTTTTGGTGAGAGAGTAAATGATGGTCATTCAGAGCACGTGAAAATTATCAATCAGGAACAAGCTTTTCTATAGATGGGAATGAATATTTACTCAAAATTGTAACTTCTGAGTAAAAAACCTTATTTCATACTAAGATTGCCATTTTTGAGTGGTATATGAAAGGTTAAATGAAATATCTTGCACTCTTTTTGAAGTAAGTTACATTTTCTTTCCCTTTCCTCTTTCTTACATGTTTGACTTCTTTTCTCATGCCATAGGAAACAAGGACTTCCTCTGAGAGTATTATTTCTGTACCTGCTTCAAGTACATCAGGCTCCCCAAGCCGTGTGATCTATGTGAGTATTCCATGGTGAAATTTCTTCTGTGGGATGGGGAAAACCCTCTGTCTGCTTCCTCATATAGTTTAGCACATTGTGTGGAAAATCACTGTCTCCAAACCACTGCAGTTGGTGATTCCTCTAAAATGGAATTTGCTTTCTTACACTGAAAATACTATTTTTTTTAATATATTGAATATTTGCCATAACAAAATTCTGGCAGTTTCCTCTTATTTTTTGAGGTGTATTTATAGCACTTAAATGATGACTAGAGCTGGATTATACCAAACCATGCCACAATGCTTTCTAAAAAGAAAAGTTGAAGTAAACAGTACAGCCCATGGGTAGAAGTATTAAGGGCTTTTATCTACTACACTGAGACAACAAATAGAGTGGCTTTGAGCCTTTTTTTTTCTTCAAGTAAAAACTGTTTAGAATGCAATACACCCTCTATCTAAGACTGAACTAGAAGTGGAGGAACTGCCCCTTATCTAAATAGTCATTTTTTCTCAGTTCTTTCCTGTAAACTCCATGCTGGTGGATACCAGTGGTGCATTCCCAGTGAAAAATGTCATTGTCTCAACTCAAGTGAAGGTAATTCACTGTGCTAGGAGCCTGTTACATCATTTATTTGCCCACATGCTCTCTATCTCTCCAATCATGGACCCCTTTATTGTTTTTATAAGCATGAGCATTCTTCCAAGTGAAGGATATTTTCAGTGATCTATATCTAACTGTTGGTACTGTTTCCTTGATGTTGTGATTACAGTGTGCTTCACAGGCTGGTAAAAGTCAAAGCCAAACCTCCATTCTCTTTTTTTTCTCTCTTTTTTCAAAGGGTATCATTAAATCAGCACACAACTCCTAATGTTTGTTACTCTAATAGATTTTAGAGGCAGCTGGGACTGTGAAAGAATAAAGTTGTCTAGTGAATATGAGGCAATTAGGAAAAAGATTCCCCAAAGGAGTGCAAGTTCTTGCTTTATCTGTCTTATCTCTGTCAAAGCTGTGAGATTGATTCAATCCTGTTTGGGCTTTTACCAGCAGGAAGGTAAAAAGAATTAAAAACATGTTGCTGGACATCTATATTATCAGAATTATTCTGTGCCTGTTACATGTGTTTTCTGCTGCAGGAATGTTCTGACATGCAGACATGCTCAACATTTGTCTTGGGTGCTCTCATGATTGGTTTTACCAAACTTAAATTCATACTGCCACTGAAAGGAAGGTCCCACCCACATGCAGCCCTGTCCCTCTCTGGCCATGTCTTCCCATCTCCTCTTTTGAGCTGGTACCAGTTGGTGCACAGAGGTATAATCAGTCAGATTTGAGACCAGATTCAGCTGAAAGAGAACCCAGGGAAAACCTCCAGCTAACCAAAGAGGCAAAAAAAAAAAAAAGACCCAGCCCTCTGTGTGCCTTCTAATGGTAACACAGAAGGCAGAGCAGAGTGGGAAGGTGCTTTCAGCAGCAGCATGGATTCAGATTGTGACAAGCAATAGTAAAATTCCAGTGTAACAACTGGTGAGTTGTGTGTTGGACAAGAGAGACTGGAAAGAAAAGGATTCCAAAGCTTAGGAACCATGAATTTGTGGTGATACTTTCAAAGGCATCAAGTCAGAGCAGTGCAATCACTCTGAACAATGCCCCCTCTCATGGGAGATGTGTTTCTGGGCCATGGTTAAGTGGTTAGCTAGGGAAAGATGAAGAAAATGGGTTTTGATTAAAGCTGAATTTGGTCCATACAGATGTTTTACTGAAGCCACCACTTTTTCTTCATCTGTTGATACCAGACTTTGGTGTCAACTTGCACTGAGGAGGGCACAGTCCAAAGCCCTTTGAAGTTAACAGCATCATTTCATCATCAATTATGTCTTCAAATAAGGCTTAAATAAAAGTATTTCTTTAAAACTAAATAAATTTTATGAAGAGGGAATTAGGTGCTCCAGACTAAATTCACCTGGAAGGTTTAGGTTAGTTACATAGCTGTGTTGGATGTTCTCACACTAGGAATAGAAATCACATTTTCTTTTTATACAGATCACAGTTGCAATTATGTGACTGTAAAATTGCATATTCCAAATGAAATCAATATTCTAAGCTTAGAGCATGGTTTTAACAGAAGCAAAAATACCAGATTATTGAAGAAATGGCTTAAAGCCTCTTAGCTGTAATTTAAACCTTCCCTAGCATGTTGGAATTCCACTGGCATATCTGAAAATAGGTGAAATAAATATAATTCAAAACAATTTAGGCTGAGTATTTGCAGAACTGAGTGCTAAGAAAGCAACTCTAAGGTGTTTTTTCATCCAAATTTGCCTACATATTTGCTATTTAAACTGAAATTGCATAACTAGTTAATTATTACTCCTGACAGTTCTGAAGTCTTGTGGGAGGATCTCAAGTTGCACATCCACGTGGAGAGATAGTGGTTAAAATGACCATAATTCAGATTTAAATAATCTTCACAACCCTAAATAACTTAATAAAGAAATCATCTCAACCTCCTTGGCCTTCCTTTTAGGTACAAAGCTGCCCAAAAACTTCCTGAACATACCTGAGGGACAGACTCCCCCTTAGCTTTGCATGACCTGTCTCTGCATCAGAGCTTCCCACTGGCTTCTCAGTGGGCAAGGAATTGCATCAGGGGCTATTTTTTTGCTTTTTAGCTTCTTAAAGTAGCTACAAGGAAGGTGAGATCTGTAGACCACTGAAAAACAACATATTTGATGAAAATACATTGAATTAGTTATGAGGCTGAGCATATGCAATGATGATGGCAGATTTGTTTTCTTAGTGAAGAGGAATCTTCCTCCTTTCCACAAATTCATCCATTGTTTCAGAAAAAGGGATCACTGAAAGTTGTCCCATTTTTTTTCCTGTATGATTGATCTAATAGAAAACTTCCCTGGAAAATCTGTTGAACTTTTTCTTCTGTCATGCTGAGAAAAAAAAATGTAATCACTGCACACATAAATCCTGGCTACTTTCATGTTTTTGCTTGATGCAGTTTTGGTGCAAGTCACCATTTTCCTAAGGTAAATCTGGGCAAATGTGGCATTTTGCTAATGACACTGCTGGAATAGGAAGAGAAGAATGGGGAGTGACACAGCCCTTTCCCTCTGGAGAGTCTCATGAAAGGATTTGAATGTTACAGAAGTGGCATCTGTGATCTTCCAACAAATCCACTGTGGTGTAGATCCATCAGCTGCTGCTTTCTGACCCATCATTAAGGGCTACTTAGGAAAGGAGGTGGGACACAGTTGAATGGGAAAAATTAAAGACCTGACTCATGGTTTTCAGCATCTGGATGCTATATGTTGAAAATATGATTATTCACTGCTGCTTATAGTAGGGGAGCCCTGCACACTGAAACCACTTGAAAAACAAGGGTGTTTTGCTTGAAAAAAGCTGCAATATCTGTCCCCTGTGTCCCTTTGTGCAGTTAGCAGTAATCAGGATTTAGCCAAGGGCACTGGAATGATGCCATGCTACTCCTGTTAGCCAAATGTGACAAAGAAAAGTGGGAAGCACCAGTATATGGAAAGAAATCAGCAGTAATATTTAGTGTTGTGGGGTAAATATGTCATTTAAATGTGCACACGAAAAGTGGTTTATTATTATGATGGTGACTTTCCTCTTTATACTGACCTGTCCTATTCTGATTGCATCCTGATGATTTTCTTTCTTATCCTCACTGCTTTCTTTCCTCCTTTTCTTAGGCAAAGCTTGGAGATGAAATTCTTGACTACAGGGATTTGGCTGCTCTTCCTAAAAATAAAGCCATCTATAACATTGACCGTCCAGATATGATCTCCTATTCTCCATATATCAGTTACTCTTCAGATGACAGGCATAGTTATGGGGAGGTACTGAAACATGGGGGATTTTTTTACTATGAGATTTTATCTACCTGTTGCTGAACAGTCTCAAACTTGCATAATTAAAACAAAAAAAAAACCCCAACACACTGACTTTCATAACTTCAGGTAATTGAGTCACATCATCCATTTATTCAATGGCCTTCCAAAAAACCCAAATGAGATGTTCAGTTCACTTTTTGGACATTAAGGAATTGCTTTCTGTGATCATTTTTTTTTTCAGGTGTCATTAAAATATCTTTATCTAGGAGAGGAATTCTGCATGCATGCTGCAGGAAACTGGAGCCACTGCTAATTATAATGCACAAATCAGAAGCCAAATGTCTTGCATTTTGATTTTTTTATTAAGTGTACCATGTTATTTTGGTCACACAACAATGGTATCACTTGTACAAGGTTCTTTCAACTGTCCCTTACTAAAGTTCATCCTCATCACACTTGCATTTCAATCTGGTCATATGCAGAGCTAATATTACACACTTGGTGCTAATGGAATCTAATTTAACATACTCATGTTAATACTAATTGTGGGGTTTGTGAAGCATATTTGTGTAAAACTCCTGTCATGCAAGTTAGATTTTCTTTCTTAACCATATCTATTCCATTGGAATTTCTGATTTCTTTCATCATTTAAGATACATTCTTAAAATCAATCTTCTTTGTAGTGGGTGTATTAGCAAGATACAGCCTAGAATGGAAGTCTGCTTTGTTCTCTACAGGTGCAAGGGGTAAAAATGCAGATTATTTTTCCAACCTTCCCTGTAATGCTGAACCACAGTAGCTCCATTTTAATGCATCCTAGCATAGTTAAGATTTTATCTGCTAAAGGGCTTCAATGCTATTTAGGTTTCTAATTTAATAAAACTAAAAGCTGATGCCTAACTGAACCTATTGACTATAAACCCTTTCTATTTCACATTTTCACAATACTATAAATAAATATGTTTGATATTGCTGGGGTAGGGGGGAATTAATCTGGATTTCAGCATCCTGCAGCTGCAGGAGTTTCAATAGATTTGCTCAGCTAACCAACCACAGTGTTTAATTTTGAAAGGCAAAGGAGTCAAAGGAAAGTTGTCAATTCCATTATGTTTAACTAAAAAACGAATAGTAGAGATATTTTGATTTCTTTAAAGCACAGCTCTGAACAATGGCATTCTAGGCCAGGTTTTGGAGGTGCTTCAATGCAGATTGAACTAGGGATTGTATCAGAAGTTGCTTTAAATGGGAATTTCCTGACTAGGAGCACTCCCTGTGGCACAGAAGTGGCCTCAGCAGACCCAAGGAGTGGTAGAGAAATACACAAAAGCTTCATATAACATTATTTCTATCTTAATTCTTGCTTACTTATTTTAAAAGAAAGAAAATTAAAAACTGTCCTAATTTACCTGACAGGTGTTTATCAGAACTACATCATGTTACATGTGGATATTGATATTTTCAGAGTAATTCCTCTCACAAGTAACATCATGCATGAATTCCTAGCACTAATTTGTTGTGTGTTGCTGTTTGCAGTCACCTCAGTTGCTCTCTCCAACACCTACTGAGGTAATCCCCAGTGCCTTTGTTCTCCTCTTCTGACCCATTTTGTGATGCTTAATCTCCTATTAATAGACAGCAGCATCTGAAATGTGGGATTTTCCTCCAGCCTCTCCAGTGCATGGGGTTTCAGAATCTGTTTTTCACAGTGTTACTTGTGTTCAATAAGTGGCTCTGCTCCTGGATTGTCATCTGTGTGCATCTGTCTTCACTGCCATCCATGCTTCTGCTTTCCCAAATGATGGCTTTGTGGTGGTCACTTCTTGAAGCTCTGTTAAAGAAATTCCACTGGAAAACATGATTTTCCACTGGAAAGCTTTTTCTTCCTTTTATCTTTTATTTATTATTCCACAAATAGTTGATCTACTGATGCTGTTTGTGCACATGTACTCTTAAAATTATTTGAACTTCTAGGTCTGGGTATTTTGATGTGCATTAATGACCAAAACCAGTCATTGTTTCAAGAAGCATCACCTTGGAAACAATGATAGCATTTAACACAGTTCCCCAGATAATATCTCAATGGCATATCAGAGCCTTGGCTAATTTCTTCATTATCCCAATTTTACGTGTTGCAAAATTTTGCTAAGAGTTGAGAACTGCAAATTTCCATTCAGGATTGTAAATGATAAGCTGTCACTATAAGCATTGAGAAGTTAACCAATAGAGATATCATATAATTTATAAAAAAAAAAAGGTTTAAGAATAAAAATCTGTTTTATTTAATATTTATTTCATGAACTTGATTCAGTGTTCCTTACAGAGACACAAAGTACACAAAAGGTAAGGTCTGAAACAATGAATGTGAAATCTTGGTGCTCTGGAAGGTTAGAATAATTTCCTTTAAATTAACTAGCAGTCATCAAACTGTCAATACTATGAAATTCCACAAGTGACACTGGTGTAGAGGTTGGTGCTGCCATCATTTGTTACAGGAATACTCCCTTGTTAAGCAGCTCTGCTGGGCTGTCTTTAGAGTCTATGATGAGGTGCTCAGACATCATCTGCAACCTTGGCACCAGTTCTGTTGCAGGGTTTTTATTCCCTATATCAATATAGGGGATGTATATTTATATATCCTATATAAATGGATATTAAAGCCATAATGCTAATTATCACTCTACACCACTGCTTCTCCATTTCTGAGTCAGTGAGTCTCAGGTGAGGTAGAAGGGATGGAACACCCCTGAATAAAGCTGATGATGGAGGAATAACTCTCTAGAGTCAAGGATAATCCCAGAGTGGCCAAATAGGAAGATGGATTCATCCAGTGATGAAGGGATGACTAAAATTAAGTTCTGCTGATAGAATGTGGGAGATGATGATGGGGATAAGTAGGATCTCAAGTGTTTCAATAATCACTGGTCCAGTGGGAGTCAGATACCTAAAGATGTCCCAGTATTCATGACAAGTGACTAACACCTGCTATGCTCTAGGATGTGTTCCCTCACTCCTATTGGAACAGGAGAGGGGAAGCATTTTTTTGGAGTGTCCCTTTCCATAAGGAGCATCTGCAGGTTGCATGGATTTGTTCTAATTTGAAGTGAACTCAAGACAATTCTCCATTTTCTTCAACAAATTTAACTTGCTTTCTTAGCTAGTTGACAAAAAGTCATTTCCACATCTAGTTCCCTCAGGAATGCTTCCACCAGTAAGAAAACATTACATGCAAATTGAAAATGTCATTTAATTAGCATTAGAGAGTGGTTTGTAATGGGTGTATGTGGTTTTTGATGGTTGAAACCAAGGGGTTGTTGGGAAAAGGGATTATTTGGAAGTGAATTCCTTTGCACAGTGCTGCAGTATTAGTGTTAATGCAAACAGAGTGTAAACAAAGCAGCAAATGCTGATTTTTCTGTTGCCTTTAACCATTATGCATCCATTTGTATGGGTACAAAGTGACCATAGTACTATCACCCTAACCTGGTCTGTTCTTCAGGGAATTACACAGCCCTGAAACAACACTTCTAGTGTGTTGCATACATGGGGTTGCATGGAGTGTCACAACAGCATCCACTGCCATCTGCACAGCACAGCAACTTGCCATATGGCATTTTCTGCCTGTTTTGGAAGTTATTTCTCTTCTCTAATGACATCTCCTTTGTTGTTCTCAGGGTGACCAAGATGACAGATCTTTCAAGCAGTACAGGACATCAAGTCCTAGCTCTGCTGGCTCCCTGGGCTACGGTCGCTACACTCCCACCTCCCATTCTCCTCAGCATTACAGCAGACCAGGTACTTGAAAAGCAGCCTCACTTCTTGATTTTTCCACTGTTTTGTCTGATGTTGTAAGCAGGGTAGACTCTGGTAGACAGGGGGTTAAGTTGGAGTATCAGCTCATTGCAGAAATTAACTTGCTGTGTGGGGAGAAAGGAAACAAGTGCTTCAGGAATGAGCATTTGAGAAGACAAAAGTAGGCCATAGAAAGATTGATTTAATGTATTTGTTAACAGAGACAAAATAGTTTGAAGAACTTAATCCTAGTGCCATCCTTCCTGAAGCTGCACATTCAATCCACACAAAGCCAAGAGGGTGAAGGAGTAGCAGAGTGTTATGGACCATGGCTTCTCTCCACAGTGCAAGAGCTGGAGGAGTGACTTGTGGTTCTAATAGCTGAATTTTGAGGGCCAAGTTGCTTTAATTGAGAGGCTTAGAGCAGTGTTTATTGCAGCTTTAGGCTGTAGTAGCAGCTGTGTTGGTGCTCTTGTCACCCAGATAGGAGGAATCACCTGCTTTGGATCTTTGCATGAGAGTCACTGATAAAAGCCCATTCATATCTGGGCACTGTGCAGAGTTTTCTCCTTGAAAATCACCAACTAAATTGCTCAAAATTAATTCTCATTTTTCTCCACTCCATCATTTGTGTGGAGAAGACAGAGCTTTTGTATTATTTTCTTGGTGTCTTTTAATTGCATTGGGGATACATTATAATTATAAACTAGTTTTGAAAATTACTTCTTAATATTTCCAGTGGAAATGAACATTTTAGGGCTATCAGAAATGGTTCTTACAGGAATTGAATATTTGTATTACATCAAGTCTCTGACAAAGTGGAAATGAGACTGAGTATCAAAGTTTTGTAAAAGAAAGATTACTCCTCAGTGAAGGTCTGGCAGCTGTGTCATGCTTAAGGCAAGAAAGACAGTAGAAACTCTAAATTAATTGTAATATTTTACAGCTCCATTGAAAATTTAGAAGATAGTCATGATAAGTGACACTTCCAGTAATTGCCATTAGTCCTCCAAAATATGTTCACAGGACATTATTACAGCAAAGCAAACAGAGATGACTTTGGAGAATGTTTTTCAAGGTACCTAATGACAGATCTAATTTTCAGAGCTCAAATAACTTCAGGATGTTTCTTAAAATGTTTTAATTAGCCCTGCTACATTTGGAATTAAATCCTACCAGTGTGCACTGATGGTGCTGAGAACTGGACCCACTCAGAGCTCAGTTCTCAGCAGAGACAAGGTTCTCCTCATTTCATTTCATTAGATCCATTATGAGCATATGTCATTCCCTCTTGCAGCTTTGGAATATGCAGATTTTCCCTGAGTGCAGCTATGCTTTCTGTGCTGCCTTTTCTGGAATATTTTCTGATGCATTAATTATCAGCATTTTATGTGCTGGACCTTCTATTAATGAACATAGAAGGTTTGGTTGTGGAGGTTGGGGGTAGCTTTGGCCCCACAACTCTACCTTGGCAATCACAAATAGAGTTTACTATTGTTAGAGGAAGAAGCAGGGCAATAAGATTGCAACCCTGGATTCAGGAGGGATAACTTTGTCCTCTAAAATGACCTCCTTGGAGGAATCCTTTGGGCTAAGACTCTAGAATGTAGGGAAGGCCAAGAGAGCTGGTTGATATTCAAACATCACTTCCTCCAAGCTCAAGATAGGTGCATTCCTTTGAGTAAAAAAATCAAGTAGAGGAGGCAGGAGACCAGCATGGATGAGCAATTTGCTGCTGGAAAAACTCATGTGGAAGAAAGAAGTTCACAGTAAATGGAAAAAGGGAGTGGTCTCTTGGGAGGAATTTTGTCAGGGTAGGTGGGGATGCAACAAGACCCTCTCAGAATTAAATTTGGCAAAGAAAGTAAAAGAGAGCAAGAAGGGTTGCTTCAAATACATCAGTATCTGGAGAAGGTCCTGGGAGTCCTGGTGGACAGTAAGTTATCCATGGGACAGCAGTTGTGGCCAAGAAGGCCAGTGGTACCCTGGGGGGAATAAAGAAGTCCAGCAGGTCGAGGGAGGTTCTGCTCCCCCTCTGCTCTGCCCTGGTGAGGCCACATCTGGAGTGGTGTGTCCAGTTCTGGGCTCCCCAGTTCAAGAGGGACAGGGAGATACTAGAGAGGCTTCAAGGATGATGAAGGGACTGGAACATCTCTCTTCTGAGAAAAGGCTGAGAACCCTGGGGTTGTTTAGCCTGGAGGAGAGAAGAGTGAGAGGGGATCTTATTAATATTTACAAATATCTGCAGGGTGGGTGTCCAGTGGAAGGGGCCAGTCTCTTGTCAGTGGTGCCCTGGGATAGAATGAGAGGTAATGGTAGGAAAGTGACACATGGGAAGTTCCACCTCAACCTGAGGAGAAACTTCTGTCCTGTGAGGGTGACAGAGCCTGGAACAGGTACCTAAAGAGGTTGTGGAGTCTCCTTCTCCAGAGACTTTCAGAACCCTTCTGGATCTGTTCCTGTGTGGCCTGCCCTGGCACGGGGGTTGGACTCCAACCCCTGCCATTCTGTGATTCTATCTGATATTCTTTCTGCCTGCAGAAAGCCCAAGTCCACTGTCCACCCACGTAGTATGGCCACTGTGATGTTTTTAGCAGCAGACACAGAAATATCAAGTCTTAAACTCTATGTTTTCTAAGCATCAGGAGGAAAATGTTCCTGAAAAAGAGGATGGCATTGGAATTTGTGGCTTTCAGTAAGTGAACTAAATAGTTTATTTTCACTTACTCTCTGTTGCCCCCAGCTGGTACTCAGAGTCTTGGTACCAGTAGCTGCCTCTCCCTGCCCCAACACCCAAGCCTTACATCTACATTCAGACATCATTACATCCCTTTCTTCAAAGGTAAGGTCCAGGAATGCAAAACCGTGCTGTGGTACTGTAGACTTCTTCAGATGTGTTTCTCTTTGATGTCTGTGCAGCATGGCTTCCACTTGCATACAATTTGTCTTCATTTTGTGCAAGTGCTTTCTTGATGTACTGTGTAAATTTGAAGAACTGAATGGGTATGGGTTGTTTTATTTTGGCTTTTTTTCCAGTGAGTGTTAAGTGTCTTTCAAGGGGGTGGAGGGAAGGAATTAGGTTTATAATGAAAATGGAGGAGGGAATAATTTAGAAGTCTGTTTGCTCTCAAATACATTGTTTATCCTAATTTAATGATGCTAAATAAATCTAACAAGGTTATACATTGGAGCCAATATAGGATGATTAGTTATCTGACTGTATAACCTACAATTATATATTCTTATATCATTATATATCTTTTATTTCTAGCATTACCAAAAATTATGCCAGATAATCTGATTAAATCAATATACCTGCATTGATCAGCAAATGATTTGTGACATATATTATACAACTGCATCTAGTAAGTTTATTTTGCAGTGCAATATTAACTTTTCATGCCCTCCATGTTGCAGATGAGAGAGTACTGAGGAATGCCAAGAAGCTTTGAGGCAAAGGCTGGTTTTTTAGCTAGTTCATAAATGTCAGAAAGGGAACAGATTCAGCTGCCACTGAGTCTGTCCCCTCTAGTGACAATGTGTGGGGAGGAGACATAAATGGCAAACATTTTCAATGCCTGTTCTTGACTCTCATGTGCTATTTGTCCTAAAAAAGCAAAACTCAGTGCCTTTGGAAAAATAACCAGTGAATCCTCTTTGGGCCCTGATGCATCCAGAAACAGTTCTGCCCAAAATCAGCTGAATTTCACTGGTGTAAACAGGAGCAGAATCAGGTTTGAGTCTCCCAAATATCATCCCAGAGAGAAAAAGCTGATGTGATTAAACTCTTTATTGCCATTTCAAACTCTACCTGCAAAGCTCCTTCCCAGAAGCACAGTCACACACATTTCTTGGAAGGCTGGCACACACCCTGCTATTCTCTGAGCCTCTGCTTGAACAGTTTTTTTGATCTCTCCTCTCAATTTGGATGATAATTATCCATCTTGATGTACTGAGCAAGAAAAACCTCCTTTGTGTGCTGCAGTGCACAATGTCACTGTATGGAAAGCTCTTACTCAAAAGCCCACCTGTAGTTGCTTAGCAGCACTCCTGGTAAGATGAGTTTCTGCACAGTGCTACCTGCTGTTGTGCAGAGCAGCAGCAATTACTTGGTGTTGATGTTCAGAGGAAGAAAACCTCAAGAGGCTGCTCCTCTGACCAAACAATTACTCGTAGTGTGAGCAAAATGACAATATTTTGCAATTCTGCAGCATTTTTTTATCAAGGGGCTGAAGTATTTTGCCAGCAGTAGCTTGCAGTGCCTCACAGCACTCCTGGGAGGCAGGAAACCTTGTTTATCATTTTCCTGTAGAGCTAATTCTGAGCCCTACACAGGTTTAGAGATGATCCTCCACTGTTACATACACTGATAATATCTCGGTGCAAAAGAAGTCAAAAGATTTGCCCCCATCCTCTTCAAGGTCTCTGAATTCTTTGGGTTGTAGAATCTTTTTTTTTTCCTTTTCTGGAGAAGCCTTTTGAGGTTATCAACATATTTTTTTCCTCTTCAAAGTGGGTAGTGTGGGATAAGTAGGATTTTGCCAATAGTTGCTTTGTGTCCACACCAAGGTTAGTGTTGCCTCTTCAGTTTTTAAAAAGTGAAATCACACTCATTAACAAAAATTTGATTAAATCAGAAAAAGAATACACTGCTCAGAGCTCATCGCTGTAAAATGGCTACTCCACAATCATTGTAAAAATGTTAATTTTAATTTCCATAAGACAGAAATGCTACTAACCTAGAGAAAAGAGAACAGGCAGAACCTTTAGACTTCACTGATTTTGCATCATATTCTTCCTGAGAATTATATAGTTCATTATTTTTCCAGGAAAAAATGTGATGGTTGAGCTCCTGTTCTTTTTTTCAGTATGCAGATACTGAAAGAGATCCCATGAAGTGAACTAAGATGATCTATGTCATAAAGACAATTTGTTGGTCCTCTTTTAAGGTTGTCTTCAGAATAAATCCTGTGACAACCTCACTCTGAGCAAGCCTCACAGTTCTTGCTCTTGCATGTCACAGTGTGATTGATATTCCAGGTCCCTGCTGTTGGTGTAACCCTTCAGCTGAGGAGCTGCAGTCAGTGAGCTTACAGACCATGGCAGCCCTGCTGAAACAATGCTTGCTTAAAACATTAAAGGATCTTGCTTTGCTAGTAGAGGATCACAGCTCCCAAAGCCATGTATTTGGCTTGGAAAGCTTGAAAAGGATTACTCATCACACTTCAAAAAACTTCTATTAAAAGATAAAGTTTTGGGAGTGGGTTCTTCCATCTCCCTCATTAGGCCAGTGGCATCTGTTTATTGTTCACTCCCAAACTTAGGCATCTCTTACTGTAATTTGTTATCACATTTCCCACCCTCCCAGCTAAGATAGAAGCTGACTAGGTGGACAGTATAAACAACATTCTGTTTTTCCTGACAATCCCTTGCAAAGGGAGCATGGAGCAAGCTCTGGTCAGTTGGCTTTGCACACAGGAGGTCAAAAGAGCAGCCTGCCCTGGCAGCAGCCAAAAGACACAAGGAAGTTTTTGTGGTTGACAAGTTCAAAGTAAGGCTTTCCAAATTCTTTCCAAGTTCAACAAAATCCAGGGAAGAGTTTGTGATTCTGGTTTTGTTGGTTTTTTTTGTTCTGTGCTGACCAGTAGAGCAGATCCCTGCCTGTAGCTGCTTGTGGCAGAAGACAAAACCAACACTCTGAAACATCACTCCCTCTGGTAGTTGGATTTTCTCTGGGACTGTATTTGAAGTTTTTCTTCAGTGTATACCAGGCAAACCTTAAAAGAAAGAAATTATTGGCAAAGAATGCTATAATTTTAATTATAGATTAGATTAAATGACTGACTGTAGTTCCCACACATGATCTTTCTACATGGATATTCAGTTTCCTTATTATTTAATGTTTATTTTGTATGAAAAATGTGAAATAAAACTCCTCTTGTGTGTTTGTCCAAATGAATGGCAGAACTAAAGTTTAAATGCCCAGCAGCTTCTATGAGTAGGTTGCAAGAAGAACCTTTTCCCTCCATTTCATCCTTAATTCTCCCCTTTTGAGCAAGTTGAGAGGTGACAGCTTTGCAAACTGCTCCCCACAGATGCTCCTTGCACCAAACAGTTTGCAGGTTTGCTGTCTGCTGGTACTTGTGTTTGCATCCTTTTTTCTTACATGTTTATTCTTAATGCTTCCTCCTGACTCCTTGCTGACACTCTACCCCACCCCTGGAGAATGACTCTCTGTGTGTACAATACCAGCACCCTGGGGGTCACAATGGAGTGATTATTCATGAAGGATATATATGAATATATTTTTATATATTCATATGACATCATTAATATACATTCCTTAAGTAAATGAGGAGTTAAAACACTGAAAATCACTTGAAAACTTTTTTTTTTTAATTAAAAAATTTCAATAGTAACATCAGAATTGAATGAATGAGTTTGCAAGATTTTTAAGGGTATTTTTGAGTGGTAAGGGGCCTTACTTAAATGTGCTGACCACTGCTTTTTGCATTCAAACTGGGAGTGACATTGAGGTTTCTATTTAGCAGGGATGGCCAAGCATCTGGGCAGCAAACAGCAGGGAAAGAGGGAATGAATAAATGCACAGTTAAAACCTGTCACCACTTCTTTCCTTCCAAGAGCAAAGTGGGAATCCACACACTGAGTACTGTCTGGTTCCCTCTCTGAGGACAAATTGCCTGCAAGCTGGTGGTGATGCACCAGATTTTGAGTAATTCTCTACCTCTTTCCTTACTTTTTGGAAGGACCACAGGTTTTCAGCACATGCAGCTGTGATTTCAGCTTTCATGTTTTCAGTGAGTACATAGTGGGAACCACTGAACAGCTTTTGAATGTTTCTTTTTCACCAACTATGAAAATAACTCAGTGGCACTACCCAGGTGACTGCAGTGGTGCATGCCAAGGCTGGCTTTGGTGACAGATGATGACTGTGCATGCACTGCTTGTCAACAGAGGCAAGACCACCCCAGAGGGCATAGCCCAGGCAGTCACAGTAATCCAGTATGGTTTTGGTTCTAAAACTTCCCCTCCCTGAAGGCAGAACTCAGTTCTGGTGCTCTGAGCTGCTGCATTTTCTCTACCCCCCAAAAAAACTTGCTATAATTTCATCATCATTAAATTTGTGCTCCATCCACACTAAATAACAGCAAATTAGCAACCATTTTATGTTAGAATAACTGTCATGTTTGGCTTCCAGTTGCTTAACAGTGCTGTAAATTAATAGGATTTTACAAGTCTCAGATAACTAGAGCTTTACTTTTTTTGTTTGCCTAGCAGCTCTATAATGCCCTAGAGTGTGCTTTGGGGAAATCAGCTGAGAGAAAATGAATGGTACTTAATGAGCATTTGGAAAAGTGGAAAAAAAAAAAATAGAAATCAATCCTATGTATATCTTGACATGTGCTGACTATGGCATTATAGATCCATGACTTGATAATCCAACCTTGTTTGCATAAAGAAGAAATGCTGTGGCATGTTACCTGTGGGAAGAGTTTGCAATTAAGAAACCAATTTTGCCATCTGCTTTTGTCCCTGATGTCTGCAGGAGTATTTGACTTTGCAGTAATATCTGGGTTTTTTTGGTCTAGTCCTGCTTTGTGATCATTTCAACACTATTAAATGATTTCATTACTGGTTTCAGGGCCATAGCATGAAACTTTAAAAACCCCTGATTATTAGATTATTCAGCTAAGACTGTGCAAAACACATTACAAGATTGTGGGTGTTCTTATCCTTTTATTTTCTTCATTAAAGTGGTGTTAAAAAAAGAAGCTTTCATTTGAAAGTGGGGCAGTTTAATCTGGTTTTATCTCTCAGATATTCATTATTCATGAGCTATTCAGAGACTGAGCCAATACACTGTGCTGAACAGGACTGGGTTTTACAAAACAAAATATGTATTTAAAACTGTTGGATTAACAAGTCATTCTGAACAAGCTTTTATGCTTGAAATACTCTACTTTGCTTTCCATTTTTTTCTTTTATCTGCTTTCTTTGCTCTTCCCCTTGGAGGCAGTGAAAGTGGTCGGAGCACTCCAAGCTTATCCATGTACTCAGACAGCAAATCTTCACCTTCTGTCTATCAGCAGGCTCCTAGGCATTTCCATATTCCAGGTAGGAATTCACTGCTTAGCTTTGGATCTTCAACTGCTGGCACCTTGTTTGTTCTCTTCTGAATGTTGGGGTTTGGGGTTTTTTTAACATTGATTTGTGAATTTCAAACTACAAGAAAGGAAACGTCTGAGAAGTGAAGATTTATCTGTTACATTTCAGCTCAGAAATAAAGGAGGGAGAGAGGTGTGTGCTTATGTATATTAAAAAAAATTAATTAGAGGAGGCACAGTGACAAGTGTTACTCAGCCTACAGAGTTAAGTTGATTTATAGTGCCATGGCTGCATAGATCTGTTGAATTTGTGTGCAGGAGGGGTATTTGGTTTTGCTTCCCTTACCCATCTATGAATGAGAGACATCTTAACATAGACTTGAAAAATAGCTGGGAGACTTTACAACTTCTGGAAGCTCACTGTGGCTGAGATTTCTATATGTCCTAGATTGTTTTCAATTCACATTCATTAAATAAATACATTAAATTTATTTCCACACTGTTTATCTTTTGACTGCTAAGCACATTTACCTGCTCAGTGGAATAGTTTGGGGTTTTATGTTTAGTTTCTGGGGTTAATGCTTCTGTGAACACACTGCAATTAGGAATTCTACCTGCTCAGGTCTGTAGTACAAAGTCAATTTGATGTCTGTACAGCATGATTTAGTAACCCTGGACTCTAGGGGCTTTCCAAAAACCCCTGGAAGGCCAAGTTAGGTATATAATCCAAAATACAGACAAACTATAGGATTTCCTGGGAGAATATTGGGCATTTCCAGTATAAACATGTATATCTGGACATGTACACTTGGACATGGAGAGAGTCCCTTTCCAAGCATGACTATTATAATGGCCTGTTGCTCATGAATGTGAGTTTGATTTTAAGATGTGACTTTAATTTTCTCTTTGCTGTCATTAGTGCAGGTGTAGCCACTTATGTTTCAGCAAATGGATGCCATTGAAGGTGTCTTTTGAGGGACTTAGTGGGATTTGTGTTGTGGAGATAGGAATAAGAATTAAGTATAGAAATAACCTGGATAAAGCATAATTTTCTTGTGATAATGACAAAGCATTGAATGAATGCTGAAGTGCTTGTATTTTTAGTGTTGAGAGGAGAAACAAGAGCAGCATGGTCTGAACTGCTTGCTTACACTTTTCTTCTTTCCTTTCTCTTTCCTCTTCCTCAGACACTGGTGTAAAAGACAACATCTATAGGAAACCTCCTATCTACAAACAGCATGGTACAGTCTGCTTTTCTCTGCTGCACTTTTCTCTACATGTCTTTGTAAGGAAATGCATATTGACTCCCAAAAGCATTTGCTTTTTGCATTTCATTATGTCACTGTAATATGAAAAGGGGGGGAAAAAAACAAAGTAATGGGAAAATTAAATAGTATATTTTATAACGTTGTTCAAGGATTCAGTAAGTTCATTAAAAGTGGGATAATGGTGTTTTGGTTCATCATCATTCAGAGCAGATATAAATGATATAAACATGTAAATGTTGAAGATGGCTCTTCTGCTTTCAGACCATGCCTTGGGGTAGCTTGTTTTTGTAAATAATTCTGACTTCTTTCGTGGCAAAAAAAATATTCATTGATCAGTGGTGCATACAAAATACCTCCTTTTCATCTGCAAGTTCTTTAAGCTGGAAAATAGCAAGAACAGATGTAGTCACACCATGGACTTGGAAACAAAGTCAGCATCTGATAGCATAGGCAAGATGTCATTGGAGAACCTTTGGTATATAAAATAACATTTTACATCTTTGTCTTCTGTAGTAACAGAGGGCTTTAACTGTTTTTAAATGCCCAATTAACACAGTTGTAAAAACAAGTAGTTAACTTTTTTATGCTTTCATGGAAAACAAGTTCTTTCTCTTTTGGATGAAGTTTTAGTTAGGATCTGATGCACTAACAGGAGAAATAGAAATTAGCATTTGATGTCTCCCAACTGAGTGAGTCAGGCTGTGCATGTTCAGTGGAACTGGTGCTTCATGCTGAACTGGCTGCACATTCAGATCCTCCAGCTGTAGATAAATTCTGTGGTATTTCTGGGTATGGTTTGGAGCAAACTCAGACTTGCTGACATTTCAATGTACTTTTGGTCTCTGATAGACATTTTCTGTTCACAATTTCCTAATCTTGAACAAACTAATGTTACCTCTCGGGCAGAAAGATAGTACCTGTTTGGTTTAGTGCTTGATTTAATGTCATCTGTCAACCTCATGGGCTGCCCAAGCTCTCTAATTCCTCTTGTCTTTAGATAAATCATTTGAGGCAACTGCTCAGGCTGAGCCAGAAATGCTACTGACAAAGTAAAATGTTGAATATTGTTTGGAAAGCCCATAAGCAAATAGAAAGTTACAATCATCTGCTGTAAAAAGCAAAGCTTCACTGATTTTCCCAACCTGATGCTATGACTCTGGTGTCCTGTATCCTGGCTGTGTCATTTAATTTTATAGATATCCTTGGTCTGCAAATGGGATTCTAAGCAGCAGCTTTTTTTTCTTTCAAGCCAGGTATTTTTATGTCAAGTTTCCATTCATCAGATATGCAGCTGACATCTGGATTATATCAATTTTGCACTGCAGTGAGGAGTTGTTCCTTGTAATCACTGGAGTGAGCAGAGAATTAAATTATTGAGTCAGCAATCTCTATAGGTTTACAAGGATATAAGCTTGATACTTTATTTTATAGATCATAGATGTTCTGAAATGTTGTGTTGAAACTACACACTTAGTGTAAAAAAAAAAAAAAAAGTAATTTACTCTTAACTAAAAAAAATAAAATTATGTGCTTCCTTTCCAATACAAAAAAAAAAAAAATTTAAAATTATGTTACCTTTTGTTCTGGAAGAGTTCCTAGCTAAAGCATGAACACTTGAGCAGCTGATGATTCAGCTCCTTAAGTTAATGGGACACTGAACTAATACATGCTGAAAAAGAGCCAGAGAACATTCCTTTGTTGAAGAGACCAAGTTTGAGCAAACAAGCAGAAAAATGTTCTTTCAAACAAAAAGTGCAAGAAGCTCTTCCAAAATGTTTGACTTTAGAAGGTTTCAGTTACAGAAGTGCCCAACAGATCTGCTGTAGTTATAGCTTCTGAGTTGCTATTATAAACACTCAATTTCAGAATGAAAAAAAACAAATCATGGTGAAAAAATGGGACATAGATCAGGCTGAGAGCTGGGGTCAGAAAGTGAAGAGTGCAGGAGCCTGTGTGGTTGTTCTTTTGTGTGTTCATGTACAGAAGTATTTGAACATTAATCAGAGTGAATAAGAGAATATGAAGTTTGTGAAACATGGAATTGGGGTTCAGAGCAGAAGTGAGTATCCCTGGCAGTGGTGAAGCTAATGCTCAATATTGATGAAATTCAGGCCACTTGGATTAATCTGCCAACAATGTGTTGGATAAAGCCCTCTTAGGAACTTGAGAGGAACAGACCTTTGTGGTCCCCATTGATTTTGTTTGTACTCCTCTACATCTCTTTGAAGTCAGATGCTTTCAAGGTCCTGTGGAACATTTGAAACCTCTGAATAATGCTTTGAATTAAACTTATTTCCTTTACAAACATCAACATCTTAAAAAGTTTCTAAATTTGCATTAGAATTCTCTATTCTAGTTCTGATTTAGTGAGAGCAGGATCCATACATATTATCTGCAACAAGTTGTTGACTGGTTATTTAGTTTATGCTTCCAAAATATCAGTGAACTAGGTAAGCTCTTCTTGCAGTGTAAGGAGTTTATTCTTATTCTGTCATATGGATATTTCAATTTATTTCTCAGAGAGCTAGATTGCCATCTTAGGAAAATACTCTCATCAGGATGCCATTTGCTAACTGTGAAAACCCTTGAGTATTTTTATAATGTTTGTTTTTATTTTATGACCCAGCTTTGTTTTGCCACATTAAATTGAGGGGAAAAAAAATCCTTTACAGTTACAGATTTTCACCTCTAACTGATGGGTTTTTTCCTTACTGCAATTTGTCAGCTTTTAAATATCACCTCCTCACCAAAAGTAGTTGAGATCTGGATGTGAGTTGTGTGAGTTTTGTGAGAAAATGAAACAGAATAGCACTGAAATGCTAAAGGTGGTGGCTTTTTGCATGGGCAGATCCTCTGCAAATGTGCTGGGTGGGGAAGCAGAGAGGGCAGATTTGGTCTCAACTTGATGGGAGTGTTCAGCACTTCTAGCAGTGCAACTTAATCTCCTCCCCATTATTTGTCTCTGGGAGTAATTTGAGCCTTCAATTTTGTATTATCATACTATTTTTATTATTAATAAATAAGTTTTCCGGCTGCATTGCTTTGCATGGAGCTCTTGTGTTGCCCTTTTACTCAGGCATTGCAGGCAGCCCCCTTGTTATTATATCTTAGGAGCTTAAAACTATTCTAGATCATTGCATTAGTCCAGTTTTGTACCAGTAAAACTCTCCCTGAAACAACATAGACTGATACAAAGGCAAATGGGACTCAAATTATGGGAATAGATTTTCTAAATTCAGTGTATACCTGAAGGCTAAGTATTACTATAATAGTTTCAAGAATTTTAAAAATAATTCTGTGAACCCATAGCTCTACACATTGAAATTCCTGCCCAGCATTAAGTTTTCTTTAACAGATTTTCCCCCCATTTTAAATTTTTAAAGCTAATTTTTAAAATTAATCTTCCAGCAGCAAGAAGGTCGGAGGGGGAGGACGGAAGCTTGGATCAGGACAGTAAGAAGGTAATGACCAGAAAGAACAAAAGGGAGTAGATTATTGATTGTTTTTGAAGTAAAGTAAGTTTTTTCTTTAAAACATGTTCATACATAAAGGTATTCTTCATACAACTGAAGTAATCACTACTGCCAAGTCTTTGCAAGGAGAAACAGAAAGGCTTCATATCTCAGAGTTTAGATTCTACATTCTGCAGTAAAGAAAGAAGTAGGATATTGAGATTAAGATAAAATGTTTTTCACTCAGTGATTCACCTAATGTATGGACTTTCATTTGGGGTGCATATTAACATGCAACATAAATTATAGCAGTATATTAATTATAAGAAATGACAGTGCATCTTCCGAAGCGCAGCACAGTGGGCAGCTTCATTAACAGAGTCTAGATGAAAGTTAAAAATTTTTGGTAGCTGTGGTGTCTGAAATCATGATATAATCAGCTTTTATAATCTGATACAAGATGATATAAGTTGTAATGAGCATAAACATGCAGTGAGTTCACAGAACCTCCTAGAGATGTGAAATAGAACTACGTTCGGGTGTTAAATCCTAAATCTTGTTAACAGGCTTTTACTCTCTTCAGCTAAAGACCAGTTGGCTTATTCTGAAAGGGGATATGGACACCAGAACTAATTCCCCGGATTTGGACACGCACTCCCTGTCTCTGACTGCTGGAACTGACAGGGAAAACTTCCCAAGGGCACAGGAGGGCACGACTGCAGGCTACTCCCGTGAGTACTCCATGCTCTCAAGTAGGAGTGTGGCCCTGTAGTGGGCCTAGTGTGGCCTTGTAGGCCCACGTGGCTCTGTAGTTGACTTTATCCTTCATTCCTCCATCAGAATTACACCTATTTGTCAGTTTGGTTTCCTGTGGTGTGTAAGCATTGAGTGCCTTCAGACTTCAGGATTGAAATAGAGTTTCTTAGTAGTGAAAGAAGCAGCATTGCTTGAAGAAATAATCTGTATTGTCTCCTTGGAGAGCAGAGGTTCCTTGCCACAAAAAAACCTGCCCCCTATTGATAAATAATCTGTTTTATCTATTTTCAATAGACTGGATGATAGTATTAAGCAGATTGTTGATGTGTGTTACTTCTTGATACAAACTGTCTTTTGAATATTGATAAAGCAATTTCTTCTATGTCATGATAAGCGTAAAAACCACTTTTCTCCAAAGATTATCTTAGAACAGGCATTTTTTGTCACGGTTATACCTATAATTCACAGGATCCTTCCAGGTGGCATAATGGGGTAATTTTGTTACTAAATATTTAACTGAAGACCATATGGTTCATACTAGCTGCCAAAAAGCATGTTCTATGCATTTCTTACTCCACACTGCAGCAAGTCAGGAGGTGAAGGAAATGGGTCACGAGAATCAAGCCTAAATTTTACTTTCAGATACATAAATGACCAAAAAAAAAAAGTAGGTTACATGATTTTGAACAAATAACTAGGCCATTCCTCTCCCTGCCTCCTCCACTTTACACCACACAGCAGTAGCAGGTCATCTGGGGTAAAAAAAGTTGGGGGATGCAGTTTTCCAAAAGAATGCATCCAATGCAAGGCATGTCTGGCAGCAGGGCTAGGATGTCAGTCTTGTGGGCATTTTGGTAATGGGATAGCTGGCTCCATCAACTTCTATTAAGGAAATTATGGCTTAGCTATGCAAGGAAGAAGAAAAACAGATGCTACAAAGTCTGTCACAGGACTGTAACAAGATAAAAGCTATTTTGGATCATCAGTCTCGCTGCTCTAACTTGAAGGGGTTTGATTCCTTAGTCCTCACCAGACCAGGGGCTTGCTAGCTGGTTTGGGACTATTTCAGCTTTATTCACTTGGATTTTTTCCAGCCGGCCACACGATGTCGCCTGTGCCTGTGGATGTGGCTCAGTCCTGGCAGCCTGGGAGGCAGCTCCTCACTCTGCTTGCTTTCAAAGTGCTTTTACCTTAGCGCACTTTTCCTTGGTCACTGAGTAGTTTTACTTGGCGACAGAACAAAACTGTCTCGCCCATCTTCGTTGTCACCAAGAGGCCAAGAAGCTGAACTCCACACTGATGTTCAACACCAGAATCTTTCCAGGCAGGAGCAGAGGTGATAGTTTTGTAGCAGCTGCATTAGTTCTATCTCACAGGTAGTGTACTCTCTGCCCTCTGATGTAATTAACCATTCAGATAACAAGCAATGAGGAGTTTTAGTTTCCAAACTGAAGTAGTTAAGTGATTTGATCCATCTGAGTCAGTATTCATCACTATGACCCTGTATAAGATGTGGACACCACCTGTAGGGCTGAAAACAAAAATTCTGCTTGTAGTTGATACCACTCCTCTGGTGGTTTAATTTTTTTTCTCTTGCTTTTATAGATCAGACTCATTTTACCAGCTTAAATGAGTTGAGTTTATGAAGCTTTCTTTGAGCTTTAATTGCCTCAATTATCCTGTAGGTCTGGTGGAGTTAATTTAACCCACTTGAACATGGATAAGCAAGAATGGCACAAAGGATTACTCCTGGATCTCCTGCCATGGCCTGAAAATGTATCAGGACAAAAATCATGTATCAGGATGTATCATGTACATGTATAGGACAAAAATCTCCAACTTCTGCTTTATTTTGCACTTGCATTAGCAACTCAAGGTCATCTTGTGATTGAGCTGTATTTCTGAGCATGTTTCCTTCCCTGTCATTTCTAGATTATGAGCTCTTAGCTTAAACTGTATTTGGGGTATTTATTAGTCCCAAGTGCATGGCTTTTCCCATGAATTATTAAATTTGATCCCATTTCTATTACTCTGATATTCAAGATTATCCCAGTTCTTTATATCCAAATCCCACTATAGTGGCACTGCTTTATAACCGTGTAAACATCAAAGTTTATTAGCCCATTGCTATTTTGGGTGCCCAGGTTATTAGTGAAATCAGGAGGCAATTTCAACTCAACACCAGTCCATGCTAACACTTTTCTCTTTCAGCTCTGCTCAGCTCTCACTAATCATTTCTTACATATCAATATTTCCTTTCTATTGCAGTTCCTTTGATAAACTCTCTTTTCCAGCTTTGCATTTGATTTTCTGTGCAGCCAGAGAACAAATGCTGTAATGATATCAGATTAGATGAGCTCCATTAGATGCTGATGAGATTAGATGTTGCACAGAAGTGATTTCTCTTAACAAAGAAAACTACAGAGCAAATCTGGCACCGTGTCTTTAACTTAGGTCAACTCAATTAAAATCTAAGTGAATATAATTGAATTTCTGTTTCCTTTGATGATTTTGTTCAGTCTTTCCTTAAGTTTCCTGGTGGAAGCAAACTGGTAGCTCTTCAATACCTTTTTCCCCCTCTTAATAACTATATTTTTTGTTCTATAATGGTGAGATGTATTGGACATGCAATTCAATGTGAGTTCAGCACTCCCTGTTCAAGCACATTAAGTGCTTTATGTTTCCAGCAAAACTGTGGCTCATTGGCTTACCCTGTTCCATTAGCTTTCCCTCCTTGCTCAGTACTCTTTTGTTTGGTGTTGGAGCCCTACCTAGGTTACCTTTCACCTCTGCTGTGCACTGACATAGCATCACTCCCAGTGATCTCCTCTCCTTGTTCTCTTTTTATTTGGATAGCTGGAGAACCTTTTGCTATTTGTTTTAATATCATTTTCAGTGTTTAACTCAGCTTGACTTCTGGCAGTTCTCACTCTGTCTCAGCATGTGATGAGCTCTTTGCTGTTCCATTTCTTGGGGTTTTTTTTTTTCTTTCTGTATGCCTCTTCCTACTAATCTCCTTAGGGTATTTATTAATCCAGTGGGGTCTGGATTCCTTTCCAGCATTTCCCTTTGGACACAGATTGCTAACATTTTTGACAAAAAGAAGCATTGTACATTCAGTTCTTTGAGCTGACTGACTTCTGTAACTCTGAATTAATTTATCAAAGTTTCCTGTACTGGAATCAAGAATCGTTATGGCATTCTTGATTGTTCATCTTCCATGTAGTTTAAACTGATTCAGCTATTTAATATTTTATATATAATTGACATTTCTATACAGCATCATTTTTATTGACCAAAAACGAATCTGAAACACTTCTTGTCTTTTCACTGACAAAAAGGAACCTCCAAACATTTTTATTAGACTCTCAATATCAATCGTAAGGATCTTCAGTTATTTTATAGTGACAACACACAGTTTCTTCACCTTATGACATCCAGATTGTTCATGGTAACACCACTTTAACAATTTTATCTATCTTAAAACTTTCTCTTCATTTATGTTTTTTTTCCACTTGAAGCAGTAAAAGTTCTAAAGAAAGGAAAAAACATTTTTATGATATCCCAATCCTCCTCTCTATTGGCAGTGCTATATAACTGTGTAGCCAGCAAAGTCTGAAAAAAATTCTTTTTTTAAGAAACAAAGCCAAAACCAGACCACATACACCATGACTTGAAGTGATGTAACTCTAAAATGATGGTACCTTTAATCCTATTTTCAAATCATGGTTTCCCAGCAAGTTGGAGGTCAGAGATTTCCCAAGCTCTCCAAATCTGCTTTGCATCACATAGCTACATCTGTAACAACTCCCTTCATGTCATACCCAGTGAGGTGAGTGCATCCTGGGATGCTCTTTATTTACAGACATTGTTACACATGAAATAGGCTTGGTTTTATCTCATCCCATTAGTAGAATGTACATCTTGATCTTGGAATTGCTGTTGCTATGTGTTTTCTTGAATACTGTGGTTTAGTGGGCTGTAAAGGATTTGTAAATATATATATATATGTTTTGTTTTATACAGGATTTCCATATTCTAAATCTGCTTCTCTACCTGGCTATGGGAAGAATGGCTTACATCAGGTAGGTAAAGATTTCAATGATTTCAATCATAAATAAGCAGCTTAATAACTAGCTGAAAATCTACACAGTAAAAACACTTCAAAGGTGCTTTGGCTGGCAGCCCTGACAGAGTCATACCTTCTGGTGGGTACAGTTTGTCTGCAAAAGAAGACAGACTGAGGCTTCTCCTTTTCATTGTGTGCATCATCAGCATTAGAAATCTTGATTCTCCTCCCAAAACAAACAAAAGTCCAAAACATACAGGTTGAACATATTAATAGATCACAGAATAATTTAAAGTAATGATAGAGTCAGGCCTATAATTAGGTAAGTAGTAATCTTAGAGCAGCCCTCATCTATTGAATTTCTTGCACCATCTGGTCTGTTTTTCCCAGTATGCATGTGTGTGTATATATATATATATATCATCATACTTTTAAGGCAGGGGGGGAACAACACAGCTAGGATGGCAGGCAGCAATCTAGAAAGCAAAATTCATGACAAAATGATGATCAGATCAGACTGGGAGTTCTTCTATTTGTTTTTTATAGTTTTTGTAAGTCTTCAGGAAAAAAAAGCATCTTGGACACTGTGGTCTCTCTCTCTGGCATCCTGCATTATGGGTTCTCAGTTCTTGGCTTATATATTTAGGTCCCAAGCCAGTATGGTTAATAAGTTTGCAATAAACAGCTTCAAGTACATTTTGGAGATGGGTTTGTGTCTAAATCACATGGGCAGGACCTCACTCAAATGTTCTCCTTTCTACAAAGGAAGATATGAAAGCTGCAGAAATACCCAAGCAGGATTAATCTCTTCAGCCAAATTGCAGGTCATTGGAAGGAGCTACAAAAAAGCAACTGACAGAGCAGCTAAATTAATTTTCCAGTAGTTACTGAGATGTTAATCACTTTGAGTTAATATTATACAAGTGACTATGCCTGCATTGCTTCAACACCTGACTGCTTCAATCCCTTGCTGAAGGAACCAGTGGCACTGCACCTTGATCAAAGGAGAGTGAGGAATTTGAAAGGCTCTAGATAAACCTGTCCCCACCTATGAGTCAAAAGCTTTTTTATGACTTCCTGACTATGTGTTGCCAGTAACTCGAACTCAACTTGCACCCAGCCAACTGCACTGCCCTGAAGACATCCAAAGGCTTCACAGAGATGAAGCCAAAGCAAACTCATCAGTGGAGGCTGAAGCTCTGCAGTGTGATGGGGAAGCAGCAGATGGCAGCATTTGTCCCACCTAAAAACTCCAACCTCACCGCTGAAAACTAGGCAAGTTGAAAAGGTTGCTCACGTTCAAATCCTCGAGGCTAAAATTCTTCTCAGACTGGCTGTCCTCTGGTCGGATTGCAGGTTCATACCGGTTTCTGTGGTTTGTTATTTTTTAATCAGCCATCCCAGTGCTGCATAATAAAATAAACCAAACCCAAACAATAAGGAGCCTTGCAGCTTATTTTGAGCAGAGCTGTGCACACCACTGGTGCCCTAAGCAAAAATCAATCTCTGGGGAAAAAAAATTCTGCCTTTCTGATCATCTGCAATGTTTTTCTGATCACCTGCAAAATTTTTCTATATAGCATTTGTCAGCAAAGGAAAAAGAGAGTAGGTCACACAAAGCTAAGTCCCATAAGAAAGTTCTCCCTGGTCTTATAGTGGCATCAGCAGTGTGAAGCAGAAAGCAAACAGAGACAAGTTTCAGTGGAGCATAAGTGATTTGTGCTGATGGGAGGAAGACATCTGCATCACAGGGAAGGGCATCTGACAATTTCAGTCTTACAGCCAGGTCTTCAGATGGGTGTAACTGGTGTCTTTCTGACACATTCATGCCTCATTGAAAGCTGCAAGGAATCAGAGCTTGAAAACACCCAAAGGGCTGAGTGAGGTGGGTTGATGGGACACTCTGAGTGACATCCAAGCTCCAGCTTTCACTGGTCTGTGGCAGTTCACAGTGCAGGCAGCAACCTGCACCTGCAGTGCCTCCAAGGACCCAGGCACTCACCTGACATCCTTTTCTACAGAGCTCCAGCTCTGCATCATGGGTTGATGGGTGTTGTGGGTGCTCAGGGTGCCTTCCTTGAGCAACTGGGTCCAATTCAATGAGACTTTAGTCTTTCTCTATTTTGGCTGTGTGGTACCAGCTGATTCTCTTTTTTCTCTCAACAATGTGCAAAGTGGTTTTGTGGTATATTTTGCTGCTGCACTGCTTCTTTCTCTTTCTTTCAGCCTGAAAATATGGGCCAATATGAAGCGGACCAGGAGGCAAGCTGGGGGATGAAAGGTACATTGCAATGTCATTTCCACACCACTGCAACTTATCTTCCTTTGAGGATGCTTGTTAATATCATGACATAAAGGTTGCCATTTTGAGATCTTCCCATAGTTCAGATGCTAGTGATTACACACACACATACTTCAATATCCCATTCATCACAGATCATCTTGGTTTTATCTCATGGAAGATAAAGACCTGACTGATGTCCTCATCTTCCAAATGCTGCAGCCAGGCTGAGTCAATCCCAGTATCCTCAGTATGTGGCAAAAGCCTCTGTGGTGGTGGTCTCATGTCAAAGAGAAATTTAAGATAATCACTCCTTCAAGACATACCTTATGAAAAAGAAATGTTCCCTGTGCTTCATGTTTGTGCTACATACAGTCTGGTTAAAATGCACAGTATTCAACAGGCAGAAATTCTTTCCTGAATAATCCATCTATTTTAACTATTTTCAATAAAGAACAGTAAGGGTAGGGCTTTTGGATGACAGACTGACTTAACTCTGCACAAAGGCCTCCTATAAAATCCCAGTTTTACCAGACATATTCACTGTGTGACCTAATGGCATCAGGGGATGGATTTTCAGTAATAAGCCTTTGATTTCAAGGATTATTGCTTTGCTAATAGTGTTATAGGCATTCAGAGCTTGGGATTCAAATGCTTACTGTGCATTGTTACCCAGTAACTACTGAGAAGAGAATGTAGTAGCATGGACAAGTTGCTAATTACCTAAATGTTCATTGTGGTGACTCCAAAAGAAGCCTATAAATTCTAAACTGTTGACCTGTTCTCATTCTCTTACAGAATACAAGGTAAGAAGGGCTTTTCCAACCCTGGAAGAACAATCAGATTCAGCACTTCCTAGCAAGGTTCCACATGTTTTTTTTACATTTTATGTTGTTCATTTTTGTCCCAGTGAAATCTTTTGTCAGATCAGGATGCAAGTATGTACTGTTTCAGTTGGTAGTTTCTCCACACAACACAGTCAGATTTGGCTGGAGTTCATCTGCTCTTGTCTTTTTAACAGATTTATCCTTATGAAACACTTATTGTAACAAACAGAGTTCGTGTGAAATTGCCCAAGGATGTGGACAGGACCAGGCTGGAGGTATGAATGGTATTTTCTTGATGGCTTTGCAACTCTTTGTTCTGTTTATTTATCATCTTAAACATTCCTGTGTCCAAGTAATAGCAATGAAAGAGAAAAAAATAACATCATATATTATAATTGATTTCAAAACACTGGTATGTAGGCAATTGAACTCAAAGAACTAGCCAGAAACCTGGCAAATGTCTGACCAAATGGTGTTTTATAAAGATGCTGATGAAACCCATTAGTTAGGATATTGAAACTTGGAGCAGGTGGATGGAAAGTTGCTTTTTTAATTCCTATAAAAAAACCACCCTCCTAGAATAACTTCAGTATTTTATAAAAGCTCCATTTATCCTGCAAATACAAGAACTTGTGTTTCTGGTGCATTGTCTTGTTTTATGTTGTGTGAATTATTATTAGGGAGAGGAGCTCAATAAAAAATGTGTGATAACAGTATCAGACTTACTCCCATTTACTGTAATATTTTATTACAGTTATATTACCAGTTATATTTTTAACTTGATAATGGGATCAGAAAAGAAACTTGGATCTTAAAGCAAAAAAAAAAAAGGAAGAAAAACTATAAATTTAATTAGCTGAATTTTCCTTCCTTTCTGCTATAAGTAGCAGAAAGTTCCTCATTAAAGAGGAATTTACCAAAAATCATTTATAAAATTCTTCCACATGCAGTACAGTTTGGAAATGGTTTTCTGTTCTTAAGTACTTCAATCTGCTTGTCTCTTGATTACTCAGCAAGTGGTGTTGATTTGCTTGTAAGGATAAAACAGCCTCAAACATGTGCTGTTTTAAGCCTGGGGTACAGCAAGCCATGATAAAAATAATAAAAAGCATCATGACTCCAGAAAAAAAAAAGGAGCAGGGAATTGGCAAGATGCTCATCTGATCTGGACACATCCTATAAAAGATTCTTTTACATATATATACATATATGTGTGTATATGAAAGAATAGAGTCTTTGTTCAAACACTTCAGGCTGGGCTGAATAGCAAATGCAGCTCTAAATTGCTTTTTGAAGACAACATAGTTTGCTTTGGATGGATCATTCCTGGCCTGGCTGCCATGATCTGTAACTCAGCCTCTTCCCTCAGCTGGGATCCCTGTTTATTTAACACTGGACTTGCTTGGGCTGCCTCACACCAGGTGCATCCCAGTGCCTGATGGCTCAGGGAGCCCCAGCACTTCAAAGAGCTCACAGAGGTTGGCAAATAAAAAGAACAATAAACAAGATCAGCTTCAAACCTGCAGCAGAAAAGTGATAAGGGGAGCAGGCTTGATCCTGCTGATTTCTGGGCTCTATTAAACCCATGTGCCTGCAGGAAGGGTTCCTTTGTAGATCATCTTCCAGTCATTAGTAGGTTTTGAAGCAATGAAATTAGCAGTGTTTTCATAGAGTTGCAAGCACTGGAAAAGCAGGCAGCAGCCCATCTGCATATCCAAGCCATATGCAGAGTGAGTGACAGGCACATACTGTTGTCTTTTCCTTCCCCTCCTTGTCTATATTCCTCATGGAAATCAGCAGCACCTCCCTGTGCTGCTGGTGTAAACTGGGGGGTGCCACCCATATCACAAGTGTAACAAGGGACAGTGGGGTGTTTATCTGTGTGTACCCACCACAGAACCTAAGATCTGGACTGGTTCCCCTGAGATTAATTTACAATTAAATTAATTTAATTTAACTACCTATTCAAGCTATTGGCATGACTGGAAGTTGTTCAAAAAACAAGAAGAAAATAGGAAAGGGAAATGGAAAAAGGGAAAGGATTCCAGATCACCACCCTGGGTTCCAGCAACATCTCAACCTACAGGAATGGGGAAGATGATAGTACTGCTAAGTGATTTTTCTAGGAAAATATTTGAAGAACTAATCCATGGTCTAATATTCCAGCTTCATTCAGATCAGTTTTGTGCTCTGAGGCCTCACTGCAAATCAGAAGAGAACTCCTGGGTGTGATGGCTGTGGACAGGGTACAGGTGGTGACAGTGAAAGGAGCCTTAGAACTGGTGTTTTATGTCAGCTACCTAACCTGAAAGCAGTTTTACCCTGCCCAGTATGATTAGAATCCCTTGCATGGGATGTTTCTGATTTCCAGGCCTCCTTAGGAGTAGAAAGGTGACTTAAGTCTGCATAAACCAGATTTATTTAACAGCCCTCTACAGATCTCATGGAAGAGGTGCTGTGGTTACTCTCAGATTCCCTCTTCCAAGTGAAGTCTCCTATACTGAATGGTCACGTCCTAAAAACTAAACTCAAGTAAGTGAGGTCAATTTAAGGGGAGCTGCAACAACAGCCTCAGCAGATGGGTGGGGGTTTCATGGGTGGCAGTGTTTTCCTAACTTTATTCACATTGTATTTTTCAGATTACACTGTTTTGTAAGGAATTTATTTTAAGGATTATAAAGAAATAATGTTTTCTTGTAAAAATGCATATTTTTCTAAACCCCAGAGGTATCTAGAGATTAGGAAGGCTCAACTGGTAATAAATGCATTCAAATAATAGGAATTCTTTCTTCCAAAGCACATATATCTAAGCATAGAAGCACTTAGTTTGTTTTTATTTGCTTGTTCTAACTCAAGCACCCAGTTCTTTCTGCTCCTCCAGGACTGTTGATGCCAACAGGGAACTAACATGTGCAGCACTGGGAACCAGCTCTAATAAATGACTTGCTGAGTTTTAGAGGCATTACTGGCACCCTGGCTTTTGAATTATTAGCCTGGATCTTCACTTAGCACAAGCTGATTAGATACACAAGGAATTTACATTAGATAAGGATTTGGCCCAGGAATTAGATGTTTCTCTCTAGCACAGTGCTGCTTATTCTAACATCAGATGAATGGACCAACATTCCCATCAGCTATTCTCAGGGGAAAATGAAATACAAGTCAGTTCAGATCATGTTCAGAAGTGGCACAGGGTTGGATCATACAATGGGGGTGAAGAGGAGGAATTGGCACCCTCCCTGTGCCTGCAGATGACACACATTTAGGGGAGCAGGAGTTGATGCTCAGGGGAGCAGAGCCTCTCTTTGGAAAGCCATTTGGAAATCCAGATTCCTGCACTTTGTCAGCACAAGATCTGGGGAACAGCTCTGCAGAATGGATGGTCTTGATGGAAAACAAGTGGAACCTTTTCAGTACAGGCTTTACAGCAGAAAACAAAAGCTGCTCAGAAGTGTCTGGAAGGCCAAGAGGCACCAGTCAAAAGTTGCAGGAAGGGAATTTACAATGAGATAGAAGGGAAAAGTTCCTCACTGGGAACTGGTACATGTTGCCCAAGAGGCTGTGGAATCTTCATCCCTGAAGGCAGGCAGAACTCAGCTGGACAGGGCCTTGAGGAATGTGATTGGATTTGAAAGCTTTCCCTGCTTTGAAGACCTCTGTAAATCCCTAATTTGCTTAGGTTGGGATGAACTGTGAAGACAAAGCTTTAACATCATGTAATTACATAATAGGATTATTTGGTGCTTTTTGCTGCAACAGCATTTGGAAAAATACATACTTTATCTTGGAATATTTCATCAAAGGGATCATTTTATTATGCAGCCTCTTAAACATAAGTCCTGGAGCAAACTTCCCTGTCCTGGACATCTTAATTCCTGAGTTCCCAGGGACTAAAACATGACCTTTGGGTGGTACTCATCAGAACATTCCTTACCTGCTACTTTCACAGTGCTGTTCTGTTTATTCTTTTGTTCCCAAAGCAAGTTTGGCTTATGGGCACTCCTGAAAGTCTTGATACCTCTTGCAAGCTCTTGAATATCTGTTATGGTTCAGGTCTTGGGCTCCTAAAAGCATGCACTTGATTCTTTTATCTTAGATTGGATTTTCTCTGCCTGCTGTTAGGTCACAGCACCGTGGTTCAGTGTTTGCTTCTCCAAATGGATGGTTCATGGCCAGCTGCAGAGATTTGGGTTTTTTTATCCCCTTGAAGTTATCACAGAGTGTAAGATTTCTTTTGTGGTCATGGGCTGGTAGTTTTGAAAGCCAACATAGTTAAGTCTTCCATTTGGAAACCATCTTTTAGTGTTTTCATTTGTTTTTCTTAGATTAATCTATCTCAGTTTCTTTAGCCTTTTCTTTTGACTGTCAGTTAAAAGCATTATTCACTCATGCTTATCAAATACAGTAGAATGTCAGTGATTCCAATGTTGTTTGAGCCTGTTCATTCTTTGTTTAACAAGGAAACACTGAAACAATTGCTAAGGAGAAAAAAAAATATTCTGGAACATCAAGTAGCAAACCTTCCTCTGCCACCTTGTCCTCTGGTAAACAGAAATGAGAGATTTCAGCACAGGTGTGGTCTTGTTTGAACAGAGCACTCACACTAATTCAAACATGCTTTTCCTCCTGAAGCTGCTTGTCTGGATTTGTTTTAGGGATGAGATATTTTCCACTAGTTTTTATTCAACAGTCACCCTGGGTTGAAGCCATTTGGGCTGCAACCATTTCAGGACTGGTTTCCAGTCCCTGAGCCTGAATTTGTAACAGCCCCAGCTCCTAGATGGCATTCCAGATGTTGTGTCCCCCACTCCCTCTGGAGATCATGATGGGGAAAACCAGAGGATAACCTGGAGTGAAGAAGTGCAGGTCACTGCTGCACACTGTTTAACTTCTGTTAACATTTGTGTGGTGTTTCCTACTCTGAGCATATGCTTCTGTTGGGATCAGTGCTGGATGCCTGTAGCAGTTTTCAAACCCCTGACAAAAGCAGCTGTTATCAAATGAAAATATGCATTAGAAATTACATGTTATGCATGAAACCTCATTCTTATCAGAGTAGAAACCTGTGGGAGTGAACAGAGATTAGGAATTGAGCATTCATATTCCAGATGCACTAAACCCAAACTAAGGGTAACTGGAAAATCTGCTTTCATAATTAGCTATTTTGTACCTAAATCAAATTCAATTTTGAACATTTTGATTATTTTTTTTCATAATTCATTAATAATTCATAATTCCAGTTCTATTTTTTTCCATGATAAAATCTCTTTTCTCAGCAGTCTGCTGAAGGCACTTGCATTATATCAGTGTCAGTGTGAAAAAAACTAATTTATTTGAACAACAGAATGGTGGCCCAGGTTATACTCAGAGAAGATCTGTGTGTACTGCTGTGAATGTAATATAATGATACACCTGAGAGACATCATAGAAAGCTTTGAGTTGGAAGGCACCTTAAAGATCATCTAGTTCCAACTGCCCTTCCATGGGTAGTGACAAAAAATACTTGTATCTGTTCAGCTTCTTGAGTATTTATGGATTATAGTGCCTATGCCTCATTCCTCAATCAATGGAGCTTCTCTGGTTATTTTTTGATACCATTTGAACTTTATTAGGTGGCAACTCATGCCATGTCTTCACTTTCCCTCCCCTACTGCATAATTACTTAATAGTTTGAAATATTTATTGAGCATGAAGCTTAATTGCTCCACAGATGAGCATAACATTCAATACTCCCTTGGGAACGTGGCACATGGCTAATTAGAGCTTTGTAATTAGCCATGCAGTAGGCTTAGAAAAAACCTCTGAAAGCCTCAAGAGCCCCAGCAGTGGAACAGAAAGAAGGGTGCAAAGTACAAAGCTTGTGAAAGCAAAATGAGGATTCAAAATGGCATCTGTAAAAGAAAACCATTTATAGAGAAGTATAATTGGGCATCCTAAAAAATGTCTGGGGTAACATTAAGAGGAGGATGGAATGGAGGGGGAGGGGAGGGGAGAAATACAGGAGAATTTGTTATTGTTCTTCAAATGTTGAGATACTTCTAACACCCTCAGTCTTAACACAGGAAAACACTGTGTCCCACCAGCAAAGCCTCTAAAGACCTAGGACTTGGTTATTTCCATGTCTGCTTCCTTACCTGTGAATGAGCTTTTCCCAGGAAATCCCAGTTCAGTTTGAATAGTTTCCATTTGGAAGACTGGAAAACATCCTGTAGCTTTCAGTTGTGGATTTTGTGGATCAGCTGTTGGGAGTGTTACAAGGACTCTGAACAAAAAAGAGTTGGATAAGAGTTTAAAATGATGCTCTGTAAATTAGAACACACAGTAGTGCTTCTGAGAGAGACTGGCCAAAGACTCACTGTGGATTCAAGCTCAGCTCTCATTTCCTATGAACAGAACAGAACAAAAAGCAAGAGAGAAACAAACCTCAGGTTTTAAATGACCTCTAGGAATTAAGACTTTGATTTTTCCAGTCCTCAACTCATCACCTCCTGCCATCCATCCCCTGTGTTGGTTCATTGTTTCAGTATTGACTGGTGAGGAAGTGTGATAATCCTCTGAACTTCCTTTATCAGCAGGTTTTCACATGAGGACTCCCATCTAATTACTGACACAGAATAAACATGCTTGTGCAGCATGACCTGGGCACAGCTTACTGCAGCAGGGCTGTAGGTTAATTGCAATTTTCCCTTCCTGTGACTTATTGACACTAGCACCATCTTCCTAAATATTGGTTTTGAAGCTGTCTGAATTTCATTAAAAGCACAGTTATTCTCAGGGAAAAGAACTCTTACTGAATTAAACAAACATTATAACTCTATTCAGAATGATCAGTGGCTTTTTAGCAGGCCACAGAAAAAAAAGAGATAAGCCTCATTAATTTACAGTGGAAAGCATCAGTCCTTTCTGAGATAACACTGTGCAGCAAGTATTTGAATGTGCAATTAATTCTGTTCTGAGAGACTCCCAAATGAGTGTTTCTGTGCTGCTCATTTGAACCTTCATGTTTCACAGGGTGTGAGGATTTTCCATTATAGTGGTTGCAGCAGAGAGGTTTAGCTCAACCCTTGCTTAGTTCTCTACATCTTGCTAAGAAACATTCTCATTTTCATTCTTCCCCTGTGTGTTTGTGTGCTTTAGGAAAGCTAGCAACATCATCACAGCAAGGTGTGGTGACAGCTACACTCTGCTGTGCTCTATAGGTGACATACAGCAGCAGCTTTCAGTTTCCAAGGTGCAGGCCACATTCAGGCTTCCCAGAGTGTGATCCCCAGGTTATCTTTAATCCCAGATGCTGGCAGTACAGGTGAGAGTTTGCTCTGCTGGAGACATGACTGTCCTCTTCCATACAAAGACACTCCTGCCTACCCATGGACACATCTGGTGGATCCTCAGCACTTTATTGAACTTGAGTCTCACTGTCTTCTGATTTCCCATGCAAGCTGACACCAAATGCTACCCAGAACAAAAGACAATTGATTTTACAAGCCTCAGCTTAATACCATTGTATCAAAACACCATGATGCCACAGTCCTTTCTAGTGTGACACTTTCACACTTAAATATACCCATAATCCTGGTGTTCTGATCTGTGAGCTCCAATATAGCAGTTTTAACTAAGAACCATCTTTAAACTGTTTACTTTTAGCAAAGTTTTCAGGCAGGATCCTGTTAAGATCTCTGTGCAGCTTCCAAACTGATCATAATTAAATGCAGCCAGTTTAGAGCATGGGCAGGAGGGGACCTTAGTCTGGTCCTTTCTTAGTGTCTGCAAAGTACCCAGCTTTGCTACTGAGTTCAGCTGCCTGAATACAGCCAAACTGTCACAAAGGGAATTAGGAATCAGTTACTAACACACTGTAAAACACCCAGACTTCCCATATAAACAAGGCCAACACTAGTAAAAAAGAAAAAAACAGTGTTACTTTTGCTAAATGTTTTCTTTCCTTTAATATCCCAGTGATGTACTATTAACATAGCTTGATATTTTAAGCTGATCCCAATCCTAAAAAAAAAGAAGAAATAATGTTCTTGGCCTTTTAGAGCAGATTTCCACACACCTCCCATACCTCAAAATTATTATCCTCCCTATTCCCTATGCATAATTTTCAATTTCCCTTCCTTTATTTGACTAATTGGACAAGTCAACGCTTCAGTTAAGACAAATGAATATTCAAATAGCTGAAAAGAAAGATCATCTAAAATTTCTTAGAGGCACAATTCCTCTGCCTTCATTTGAGAAGAGCTCTGGGTCTTAAAGCTCTAAGGTTTAGGAAATTCCTCACGATAGTGCATAGAACATTTAACATCATGAACACAAAGAAAAGTATGAACACAAGCTTCCCACACTGGCCTGTTCCCATGGTGGTTAAGACCCTTCAAATACTTGTAGACATCGACCATATTTTCCCTTCATCATCATTTGGCTGAGCTTCTACATAGTTAGGCCTTTTGGTCTTGCCTCGTAAATCAAACTCTGCAACCCATGATTACTCCTGTTACTTTTATCTGAAGCTTTGCCAGTTTGATGACATCTTTCTGGGATCAAGGTTTAGTTCAGGATTTGCAGACAGAGCAGTGATCACTGCTGCTTCTAGGCTTGGCCCAAAGATAGAGCCCACAGTGCTTAAGAAAGGGATGGTGAAAGTTTCTGGAATGCAGGGAAACAGTGGGAATTATGGTATTGTGGGCACTGAGTGGTGTCCTCAGAGAGGGTTCAGACCACAGGGAAAGTGTTCTCTTCTACCTGAGTTCATTTGGTGCCTGGATCAGGAATTGATGGAGCAAGAAACTTTGGTAATATTGCAGCCTGGTTGTTAGTCCTTGAGATGAGGGACAGTATGTGAAGGAGAATTAAAAGCAAGTAAACTGGTGGAATAAGAGGTGAAAAGAGGTGAGCTTGTGCTTTTCCCATCTCAATCTCTGCTACTACATGCCTGGGCTGGAAACTCTCAACTGCTGTTGGACCAGGCAGCACCAACTGAGAACTTGTGTGAGGAAGAAAGAATGGTGCTGGTGTAAAACAATGCCTCAGGATAACTGGGAAACGAGTGCGTGCAAGGAATGAAGGTGATGTCATCTGAATACAAGCAGAGGAGCAGTGCTCACATCAATCCATACTGCCTTGGACAGATGCATGTGGCCTGAAAGCTGACGAAGCCTGAGGGCAAAGCAAAATGACAAACAGCCTTTGAGAGACAAGGGGGAGCTGCAGAGATTGTGCTGAGTTTGCTGGAGAGCTTCTCTGGGAGGAGAAACTGAATGCTGTTTAACAAGAGCAAGTGTGAGGTGCTGCAGCTGGGGAGGAACAACCCCATGGACCTGGGGGTCCTGGTGGACAGGGGGTGACCATGAGCAAACAATGCACTCCTGAGGCCAAGAAGGCCAATGGATCCTGGGGGCATTCAGAAGAGTGTGGCCAGCAGGTCAAGGGAGGTTCTCCTCCCCCTCTACTCTGCACTGGTGAGACCCCACCTGGAATACTGTG
>JAOEGS010010081.1:0-16176 GCA_025447755.1 Corythornis vintsioides
TTCCTTCCTTCCTTCCTTCCTTCCTTCCTTCCTTCCTTCCTTCCTTCCTTCCTTCCTTCCTTCCTTCCTTCCTCCTGCTTGGGGCCCTCTGGCCCATCAGAGACCAGACCACCTCCCACATCAGTAGTATCCTGGAAGCTGCTACTCATACGAGCAGCAATCCTGTCCTCTCTGTCCCTGACTGCACCTTGCTGCACCATGGCTGCACTGGTTTGCTGAGACCCCAGCTTGTGTGGCACAGGACTGCCATGCTCAGGCCACCCCAGCCCAGCAGGGCACTGAGAAGGGACTTCAGCCCAGACTCCAGTGCAGAGCTGAGCTCACAGCATGCTAGAGCTTCTCCATGGTGCCTGCAGGATCCTGGCTGGTGCCCTGCATTGCTGCCCAGCAGGGTTGGGCAATGGCTGGCAGCAGCACGGGGGTTTCACAACCTCCCCTTGCACAAGTCCTTGCTGCTTCAGGGGAGTGTTTGCCTGTGAACAGTGCTGGACAAAATGAAGTTGCATAACCCCATCCTGTGCTACTTTGGACTCTTTCATTAGACTCGTGGATTGTTGGGTTTGGTTTTTTTCCTTTTTCTTATCATTTTCCCCCTTTCCTTTTCTCTGTGTTGTTTCTACTTAAGCAATCCTGGCACAGCCTGGTTGCACTGTCTCTGTCATACCCCAGCCTCACACACAGCTGTGTACCCCTCAAAAACTACCCCTCCCAAGGCTGTTTCTTTCCAGGCCTGATGGTCATTGCTGTCAGTTGAGTCTTTCGTGGAAATCTCTGTTTTGCCACCACTTGGGCAGACAGATCTGCAAGGGTCAATGCCATCAATGGCCATGGAGCATTAATGCCTCCAGAGTTGAACCTGCAAAGGGGACTAAAAACCATCCATGCTGTGGTTGCTGCAAACTGCAAGGCAATTTAGGAGGATTTCCTGGGAAAGCCCTGATTGCAAACAGCATTGCACTTGGAGGGCTTTGTTTTGATTCTTTTCACTGCCTCACATGGGTCACACTGGAAGGCTGGGGTGGAAGCAAGAAAACCATCGTTTCACCAAACCCCTTCCATGGCAAAGGAACCAGCAGGTGCATTTGTGGCTAAAATGGCAGCTGATTCTGGTGCATTAGTAGCAGCCCGTTGAGGGAGGAGGGGTTGAGAGAAACAAACAGGAAAAGGGATTAAAACCCCCACCGTTTATCAGGAGTTCTAGGTTTTCTGTTGGTGCAGAGGCCAAGGTATTGACCACAGGGCTATTGTTGCCCGAGATTCCTACAGGACAGGAGCACATCCATATTCATCCACGGGGACACTCACACACACCTTCCGTGTCTGAGAGGGTTCCTCATCGCAATATTTCAAAGACCCCTTGCACTATCACTGTCAGATCTGGGCGAATAATCCACAATGAATAATGTATCCAATGCATCCCTCTCTGCTAATTGTGGAATATTCACGAGCAGATGGCAATTTGAGGCAGGGTTTTTTTTCGCATGTCTTTTTTTTTCTCCGCTCCGGCACGGAGGTTTGCTGCGAGTAGGTGATATTTGAAATTCAAGCTGTGTTTCCAAGTTGCAATTGGCCAGTTGTGACATGGTGGTGTCCCTCTTCCCGCATTGGCTGCTCGTACAAAGTACTTGGGATACAAATACATGTGCAAATTCGAAATCCCGTTTCCATGGTTACTCATGCATGCAGCTTTGAACTTCACTTTCCTCCAACATTTGTGCTCGGAAAGCTCATTCAGTGGTGGGGTTGTGGAAAGTGAACACAAAAGATTCACCAGGCTATATTTGCATGCTCTGGTATAGATGATTCCTCTTCAAAAACTCGGCCCGGATATTCACCGGGCTTTTCTGCCACCTTTTCTGGTGCTTGCTTTCATGGCTTTCAGCCTATAGGAATTTTCTTTCCCAACAGTATTGTGGCTCCAGTTTTAGCATCACAAACAGACGTGCAGCTGGGTGCTATCGCTGCCTGCAGGTACAGGCAAACATCTCGTAATCAGTTCTGCACTGGGCAAAGCGAGGTGTTTATTTTTCTTGCAATTCAAAACTCAATTGGTTTTGCAAAATCAGGCTTCTCTGCTTCTAGTTAATCCCGTGTCATTCAGAAAGAAGGAGGCATTGGGACATGTTCGTCTTTGTTTCGTAGCAGTGATAGAAGAGGAGGGAAAGGGAATTAGCAGGAGTTTTAAAGTCAGGGTAGTTGGAAAGCTCTGTGCTGATGGGGAAGCAAGTTGTTTTGGTTTTGAGAAGAGCAAACAAGACCTCAAAGTCGAGTGGAGCACACAGCCCTACCGTGTGTGAGTCACGAGGGTGTGTATCTGTCCCTTTCCAGATCCCAACACACGCTTTTAACTGCTGAGAAAAGAATACCTGCTCTGTATTGTTTTTGCAAATGCATTTCCTTGCTGCAAAAAGAATTGACTTTCAAAAAATTCCCTCTCCTCTCCCACTCCGGGACAGTTTAATAAAAGTTATTTTTGCTTCCCTGGCTATCACGTGTCTTGTGCAATATTTCTGTAGCCTCTGGACAAACATATGAGAGAGAGCAAAGGTTAACCATGATTTATGTCTGGGTTTGTAATTGCACTGTGGGAGCAGCGTGGTGGGGAGCATGCCTGGCTGCTGTGAACGGCACACATCTCGGGACACAAAAAGCAGGAGAAAACAGCACCCCTTTCACTGGCAACCAACAGCCACCGTTTCATTAGCACGTTCTGGCAGCATTTTAGATTAACAGTAAATTAAAGGCATCGATTGCAGGGTCAGGCTGTGGCTGAGCCCTGCCTCTGAGCCCTCTGCTCCCCCCTCCCCAGAGCTCAGCTCTGTTTTGGGGCTCTGCGGTGTCACCCGCTCAGCTCTGCTGCACAGCAACAAGTTGCAGTCAGAGGGTGAGTGGGGACAGGGAAAGCACAACGTGCACAGGGTCTCAGCTGTGCAAGAGATCAAAGCTCTCCCCTCCCTGTGCTGTGGGACTGGGAAGGCAGCCGGATGTTCAGACAAACACTGGCACCTGGGAATATTCACATCACTCCAGCGCTGGGAAAACACCGCACTGCCCAGCAGCCGTGCCTGACCTTTTTAATTATTCAGCGTGCAAAACCAAATGGCTTTAAAGTGCTATCTGCTCTGAAATGGGTGACAAAGCATAACAGTGACCCCTTCTTATTCAGCAGATGTGATCCTTGGTCACTTTGTGCCCAGCTGTGTGTGTTCAGGCTCAGAACTGTTGGCTTTAACCAGAAAATGACTTGCTGTCACCCTGCAGATCTTGCCAAGCTGCCCACTGGACACTGTGATGTTCCTTCATGCACTGCAGCGTTGTAACTGCTCTCCCCATCTGTGCCAAGGCAGGAGATGGAGGGTGCCCGTGGTAGGGGGTTCCTTTCTGAAGGATGTTGGGATGCTTGGAGGGATGGAGATGGGCACCTCAAAGCTGAGGATGTGCTGGTTTGATACCTGTGAGCGAGCACACCTATTGTGGAGCCGTGAGTAACGTCCTACAAATGTGGTGCACTCCTGCTCGGGGAGAGTTTGCTGTAACAGTGGAATCAGAGGGTTTTGGTAATAGTTGCTGACAAAAGTGTTGTCAGTTGCCTGGTGGGTTGAAAATCACTTTAAACTCCTAGTTGCACAACCTAGGTTTCTCAAGACTTTCCCCAAATTGCCTCTCTGGCACTAGGGACAAGTCTGAGAATTTCAGTTTGAGAGGAAATTCCCTCCAAGAGCCCACAGAAGGAAGAGAGTGCCCAGCTCTGCCACTTGCACTGCTGCTGTGTTGGTCGCTGGCAGATGGTGGAGCAGCTCTGCCCTTCGGCCAGGAGAAGCAAGTCCCTGCCCTGGGATGCACCACAGGCAATGCAGGAGAAGGGAGTAGAGTTTGGAGCGAGTTCCCTGTGATTTCTTCTTCCTTTTTCCTCTTATTCTGCGGTGGCATCACCTCGTGCAGAGGGACAATGTGTTCTCCCAGTTTCGCTGCCCCACCTTCTCCTGCCAAGCGCCCAAAGGCTCGGGACACCCCGGGGAGCCTCTGGGGCTCCTGCTCCCTCCTCTTCCTCCGTCCTGGAAGTGTCGGGGGGAGGGGTTCAAAGCGCCAGCCTTTGTTTGCAGAAGGCACTGGCAGCTCTTGCTCTTTCTTCGCTGGGGGCTGCGGGAGGAGGGGCTGCTGCGGGAGCAGATGGTCCCTCTCGGAGGGTTCGGGGCCTCCTCGGCGGCAGGCTGGGGGGAGATCCCCTTTCACTGCTGGGCCGGGGGGGGGGTTTGCTGGCCCCTCACACGGGCAGTTCCCAGCTGAGCGCTTCTATGGGATTAGGCCGCTATTCATCTAATGGGAATTGTATTTGGAGTGAGGAGACACTAGCTCTTCCCTCGGAGCATCCATTGTCCAGGACCGGCGCACAAAGGCGGCCAGTGTCCCGCCCGAGGACAGGGGGCTCCGGCGGCCCCGGCCCTGCTCCAGTTCAGCCCCAGCTCGCGGCTGCAGCTCGGCAAGGCCCGTCCTTCAACCCTCCCTCCCCGGCAGCTCCGTTCCCTGTGCTGTCCTGCTCCACTCGGCCACGCGTGGCTCGCCCTGCTGGATGTCCCAGGCCGCTGGGATAGAGTCATGGAATGGATGGGGTTGGGAGGGATCTCCAAGGGTCATCCAGTCCAACCCCCCTGCACCCAGCCGGGACATCTCCAACCAGCTCAGGCTGCTCAGAGCCTCCTCCAACCTGGCCTGGGATGTCTCCAGGGATGGGGCCTTCCCACCTCTCTGGGCAACACATTCCAGGGATTTGTCACCCTTATGTGAAAAAGCTTTTTCCTAATATATAGCCTAAATCTCCCCTTTTCCAGCTTAAAGCCATTGCCCCTTGTCCTGTCACTACAGACCCTTGTGAACAGACCCTCCCCTGCTTTCTTACAGCCCCTTTCAGGTACTGGAAGGTCACTATAAAGTTTTCCTGGAGCTTTCTCTTCTCCAGGATGGACAACCCCAACTCTCTCAGCCTGTCCTCATAGCAGAGCTGCTCCAGCCCTCCCATCATTGTGACTATCCTCCGGCCCTGCTCCAATAGCTCCATGTCCCTCTTGTGTTGGGGGCTCCAGAGCTGGACACAGGACTCCAGGGGAGGTCTCAGCAGGGCAGAGAAGAGGTCAGGATCACTTCCCAGCCCTTGTCCCCACATCATGCCACGGGATCAGGCACAGAGCCTGGGATTGTGAGAAAAACTGCAGTATCATCCTGTCTGGGGTTAGAGCAAGTCACCGATTGCACCCTGCAGAGGACACCCCTCCCTCCACACACCTCTGGGCAGTCCCATTTACAGCTGTACCTGCCTCGGGAGGTGTGACCCCACTGTGGCACGGGGATGTCTCCATCAGTGAAGCTATCGAAGTGGGGATAAGGAAGGTAAAAAAAAAGAATCACACCCCATCCACGATGGCTTTATGGCTGAAATCACCTTACACACGCCACCCTGGAAGAGCTGCCAGAGTTCATCTGCTATCAGCTCATGCCTGCAGATAAGAATGGGACTTGTTTCACTGAGCTCTGTGTTAGGAGAAAAATTCCTAAGTGGAAAATGAAATTATATTGTATTTTTTTTTAATAAAAAAGACAGGAAAAAAAAATAAAAGAAAAAAGAAAGATCAAGATGATTGCCCTTGCAAAGAGCTGTGTGAGCACCTGGCATGAGGCAAAGAGCAAAGCTCTTTTGAGAAGGAGAGCTGGACCCTTTACAGGGGTTGTGGCTAGTGGAGCAGTGTCCAGAGTGGGACCATCCTGGCTGTGATACCCCCATTCAGAGGCTGCAAGTGGTCAGAGTGGAGCAGGGGATGGTGCCTTGACTGCACAGTAACTGTTTCAGGAGTCCCTGCTGGCTGAGTTAATTTGCAAGCATAATGCCTCTGAGAACAGATGATGAGTGGTGCCAGAGGCTCTGCTTGCAGCCCGGGAATGCTGTCCTGTCTGCTCTGGGCTTGTCTTGTCAGCTGCAGATTTGCAACCTGGGCTAGCTTGCTGGGCCAGCTCTAGCAGGTCAGTCTGTCTGTAGGTGTGGGAGCTGCTCAGGCACTCGATGGCATCGTGAGCAGCAGGATTAACATGGCACTGAGATCCTGCAGTCACAGACAGGGTCCCTGTGGTGACTCAGATGGGCATAATTCCTTGGCTGTGCTACAAGAGCACTGTGCCAGGGCAGGTTCAAAGGGGCATTTGGCTTAAATATCCCTGTTGCTAGTCTGGGAACACCAGCCTTGAAACCCACCAGCTTCTTCTGAGCTTGGGAGTCCTGTGTCTCCACTTGAAAGGACGAAGGAAGATCAAAGCCCCCCTGATCTCTGTGCCTGTGTGGGTACAGCACATCTACCTTGTGGCACAGCACATATGGCCTACAGAGGGTGCCTACTCTGCAGCTCTTCTCTGCTCTTCTGTGTGGGGCATCCTGTCACTTTTCTGACCTTCAAAAGATAGAGAGGGAGGAATGTGCTGTCTCTTCATGATCCTCATTCTCCCAGTGCATCCTGTGAGACAGTTCCTTCCTCACTGCCCCTTCCCATCTCTCCTCCAGTGAACACCCTTCCTCTGCTAACATTCCAACCCATCCTTTTCTAGCACCTTGTCACAGAAGAGTCAAGAAAACGTCTCCACTTCACTTCCACCTCCCAGCCTGGAACTGCCTGGCTTCTTGTGGGATCTGGAGTTCCTTGTGGGGTTCAGACCAAGAGGGTGCACTAAAGTGCACAGGGCCTGTCACAGTCTGAGCAGCATTTCTGAGAGCTGCAGATGGATGAGATATTGGTGACTGTGGTCTTGTGCTGCTGGAGCCCCTTCCCAGCAGGCTCTGTGGGGCTTTCCTCAGATTCCTCTGTAGTGCACTGGTGGTGTCCACTAACCTGTTCTGGTCTCTCCTTTCTTCACAGCTTGTCCTTTTGTTGCTCATTTTCACAAGTGCTTGCCCGTGTGGCTGGGTGGTTACCCAAAGCTATACCTTGCACCATGACAAATGGCTTGATACTCCTTTGTCCATCTGGGTCTTCTGCTTTTGGCTTTATATGTAGATACTCTTTGGAACGTGTCTGGAACTAACTCTAACTCAGATAGCAGTTTAGAGAGCTTGGAAAGAGATCCCAGGTAATCATTAGACAGAAATATAGAGTCATAGAATTCTCAGGGTTGGAAGGAACCTTAAAGCTCATCCATTTCCAACCCCCTGCCAAGGGCAGGGACACCTCCCACTAGAGCAGGGTGCTCAGACTCCCATCCAACCTGCCCTTAAAAACTTCCAGGGATGGGGCTTCCCCCAGCAATCTTGGCACCCTGTTCCATGAGCTGTTCCATATGAGCTTGCAGAGCTTTTCCTAGTCACAGGATTTGTGCCAAATCTCATCTGTTTTAGACAAAACAGATTTTCTCTGTCCATGCATGAATCCAACTAAGCATGAAGGAGATGGAGTTTAAAAGCTGCAGAGTCCCAACATAACATAACTAAGTGAATGTGAGACCTCTTCAGAAGCCTACCAAACTGGTGCAAGAAGTGGTTTCAGAGATGTCAAACAAGATGGTTGTGTGGTACACTCTCTGGATGCCCCTCATCATTTTGCAGAGATGGCTAAATGGCTAAATTCAGCTTTGAATGTTGAAGCTGAAGTTTTCCAAGGAGTTAGTGAGAGAGAAGGGTGTTGCTGTGCTGAGCAATGCAATGAAAAACACAAGCCTGCTGTGCTTTTAGGGATTTTTGTAAAGTTGTGTCAGCAATTTTGAGTTTATCTCAGACTATGGAGATTTGTAACAGAAACTCAAAGGTGACCTGACTGGGAATGTCTGGATGTCAAAGCAGCAGGAGAAACAGCCAGAAGAAGGCTTAAAAGAATGGTAGATGAGCAGGTCATTGAGAGTAGAGCAGTTACATTCAACTCCTCAGGATATCTGGAGCAGCAAAAAAACCAGGAGAGATTACACCCAGAAAAGAGCCCAACCAGCCTAAAGATTCCTGAGACAGAATGAAAAGAGGCAAAAGATCACAATCACTGTTCCTGAAGGACACAAGAGACACATCCAAGAACTTGTGCACAGGCACCCATCTCAGAAGGATCCAGGAGTCATGATGAGGCATTGAGAGCTGTTGACTTCCCATCACAGGTGGGCTGCCTGGGTACACACATCTTGCACAGCACAGGTCTGTGAGCATGAAAGAATGAGTGAGTGAATCTTAGGAGAGACCCAGTGTGAGGAGAATAACCTTTGTCAAAAAGAAAACCTGCCTTTCCCTCCTGAGATGATCTTCCACTGAGCTTTGTGCTGCCATGGGAAGCTTTACATTCCCCAGTGACCCCCATGTGCATTTCTAATTGTGGTTGTTTGCATTTCATTTTATTTTTAAGACAGTTGGAAACACTAGCAGGTGATAACTCCTGTCCTGTGGATGCTGCTCAAGGTTGACTTCTGGTGACAGCCAGGGCTTGGACACCCACTTCAGATCTAAGTAAGGTGAGCAGAGATTAGTAGAAATACAGCTGAAGCTAAACAGCTTGTGAACTGCTTAAACCTTTGCACACAGGCTCGTGGGCAGCAGTCTGGCCTCTGCCCAGCCTTCTGGTGCCAGCTGTGTCTGTCTCGTGTTGGACTGGATCTGTGCAGCCACAAATCACAGCCACGGCTTGCAGCAGCTCAAGGAAGCACATTAAGTTGCAAAGGGTTTCTGCAGTGGAGGCATTTTCCCATGAGTGCTCAGGTTAGAGGCGTTCACCAAGACCCTGTAGGCATACAGATGACATGGTTTGTGGCCAGTTTCAGCTGGCCATGGCTTCCTGTAATAAAACTATGTGTGTGCAGGTAAGCCAGAGCCTGGCTGTGCTCACTGACTCTCCTGCTGCACGTGGCTGGTGTGAGGTGCTTGTCTGAGAGCTGGGGTGTCCGTGGGGATGCTGTGTCAAGCCAGTCCCCCTGCAAACACAGTCTGCTCGTGCTGCTGGGCTGCTGCAGACTGGGCTCTTGCAGGAACTCCCCTGCTTGACTCCTTTGGTTTCTCCCCACTGCCAGGCTCTTAGGCTGCTGGGGTGACTGGCTACATCTCTCTCTGTGCCTTCTTGGGTCTGAGGCAGCCCTCATCCATGAGTGACCTCTCTGCGCCTTTTGCTGCCTTGACATTAGTAAATGTTAGTGTGATTATATGGATGCTGCAGTTCAAGTTGTTTAACCCAGACCTGCCTGGAGTCCCTGAACAGGCTCTGATGTTATTAACTAGATAAAACATGGTTTACTTACACATTAGTAACCTCCATGTCATCAAAAGGAGTTTCAGTTTCCTGCTGGGTCCTAAACACAGCTCAATAACAGTCTTAAGGGCACACAAACATGGGCTCTGTTTTTCTAAGTGCACCTGCCTCAACTTACTGCGAGGCACCATGCATGGAAAAATATTTGGTAAAGGCTGTGCCCCCACAGTCCTCTCCCTGTGACCAAAATCTTCCTTTTATTGTGCATTTACTTAATCTTTTGAGTTAGATGCAATGCTTGAAGTATAGGAAAGTGTAAGGCCAGTAGGAGATGTAGCAGCACCAGCAGGGCTGCTAATGCACTGAGCCTTCCTCCTAGCATGGGGACATGAGTCCTGATGAGCTCTTGGAGTTGTTTAAAATCCAGTTGTTTGGTTTTCTTTTTCCAAAGTGTGGTATTGACAATTGCTTTGCTGTCCTTCCATAATTGGGCAAATCTTCTCCATCCCATGGACCACACCCTGAAATGCTGGTCCTTGGCTTCTCACTGAGGGATGCCTTGAGGGTTTTCTTGGCACCAATATGAGCCATACCTTATCCAACCAGCAGTGCCACGCAGACAGAAGCTTAGTTCACATCCTCTCACAGAGGCAGATCATCCCTCTTATTCTGAATCTGACCTCATGGCCTTCTAGTGCCCCAGCTCCTCTAGTGCTGCTGTCACTGCTTGCCTGGCTCCATCACACACCTCAAACATCAGAGGGTCTTTGCTTTCCACCCACCAATGCATGCACCTCCTCCAGCACCTGGGCCAGATGCTCCCTGGGAGCAGTCTGCTCACTGGGGGTGTTGCTGAAGTTTTCTTTGTGCCATGCATGCTCCACTGCCAGCTGCAAACTGTTGCAAAGCAATGTCATCTGCTGTGGTTCCTGCAGCTGTTTCCAAGTGCAGGGTTTGATCTTGTCTTGTTTGTCTTATGCTGTACTGCTCAGCACGCTCTGCTCTGAGCTGCCTGATCTGGCTCTGCCTTCCTGTAACACAGCCAACAGGCTGAGCAGCTTCACCCCTGTGGGCCACTTGCTGATGATGTTCCCTTTTGTCTATTAGTGACTAGCAGAAATAGAGGAAAATAAGGTGCTATTGCCTGGCTTGATCTTCCTCTTCCCTTCTCACGGTGCAGTTATCAGATTTACCTGCTTAGGATTGCTGAGCACTCCCTTTGCTGAGCTTGGCAGATGTTTCCTACCCAGTGCAGATAAAAGTAGGGACTGCATCAAACCCATCCCATCAGACAGCACAGTGTGGAAGACTCTGCTCAGCTGGGACATTCTATGGCAGCAGGGAAGATGAAAAATGCAGTTATTTTACACCTATGGCCTTGGATTGTCAGTGATAGAAAGCACTACATCTTCACCCAGCAGTGGTCCAGGGGATCACTGGTATGCCCAGTCAGCAGCAGATCACCAGAGCAGGTATGTGAGATGACAGTGGCAGGTGGGGCATGTGGCCTTTCCTTGCAAGACTGCAGGACTTTGTGAGCACCGACCAACTGTGAATGCTCTGGGACCATTTGGTGCTGGCTGCTGTGTTTGAAGAGCTTGGTGTTGAGGTCTGCACGCCCCACAGTGGGGGTTTCTGGGTTCATAGCCAACATCCAGCCAACATCTCATCTCCTTGAGTGTCAGCGTTGCAAGATTAACTCTTCAGCCTCAAAGGAGCTGCAAGCTATTTTGTTTTCACTCACTGTTATTACCCTCTTCTTATTAGTTTCATTTTTACGTGGAATGCAGTGCTCAGATATCTCTGCAGTTTCATATCCTCTGCTGCCAGAGCTAACTGAAAAATACTGAAACCAGGAGGTTCAACAGGAACAAACTCCTCTGGATGCTTGCACATCTTCATTGCTCTCAGCCACGATCCCAGATCTGGCCTGGCTTTCTTGCCAGGAGATGCTTCCAGATGCCTTTTAAGCTCTTGATTTTACTTTTAACTCAGTTAGTGTCAGAGCTGTCAGAGCTCAGCATCATGGCATCAACCTCCTGCTGACAAATGCCTCTGGAAGGAAGGCCCTTGTACCTCCTTTCTGTTGGGTCAATAGCTGGGACTGTTTAAAACCTCACTGTGGAGATCCAGCATGAAAGTGGGGAATGAAACCTTCTGTGCAGAGGCTGACAGGCTGAAGACCCCAACACCCACTGCAGCTTCCTTTCTGCTTCGTTTTCAATTAAAGGAGACAAGGGCACCTACTGAGCTGATTCACTTCCCTGGCACAACCACTGCCTCTGGGGACAACTTTCCTGCTGGAATATCTGGGTTGCAAAACACAGCTCAGAGTTGGAGGGTTCCTGGTGTTATAAGGAAGTAGCCAGGATAGGGAGTTACCCTCCAAAGGATATAAAAACCAGGGCAATAGTCATGATATTTCAGACTACCAGGTAACATTGCCAGGGGAATTTTTGAAGCATTTCTTCACCAGGCACAGGGAAGTTAACTGGGTTTCTGGGATATCTTGGAAATGTTGCTCTCAGTGTGATGCACTGGCCTGTTTTCCCTAAGAAGCAATTCACACTCAGCCTGTGAAATGAGTCTGGAAATGACCTCAGGTGGCTCTGGCCAATGGAAAACACAGTGGGGAGGGGTCAGGAAGTGGGGTCCAAGGAGAAAGCTGCAGAACCAGCAGGATGAGCAGAATACCAGGGCAGGGGGGATTCCAGCAACGTGGTCCTTCACTGAGGGGTCTCCTTGCTCCCCCAGGACCATCAGTGCTTCCCCCTGCCCCAGCAGGACCGTGCACTGCCCGATGAGTTCTGGGAGGAAAAGCAGCAGCTTTTGTCCCCTGCCCCCATCTCTTCCTGTTCGTGTGCATCAGCTTTCTAAACTTCACCTGTCCTTGTTGGCACCACCTCATCTAAGAGCTCCCTCAGGTCTGCAGCACGCCAGACATCTGAGAGAGCAGGAACCAGCCCTGCTGAGCTGCAGCCGTTTGCACAGCCAGGGCTTTCAGAAAACAGACCGGGGAAAGAAGCACAAACTGTATTTGCATGAGCTAAAAAGGGGAGATAAGAAGGAAAACACCCTCTTGTAGAAAAGCCCATGAGTCACTAAAGCCTCTGGCCTCTGCAGACCAGAGCTCCCTGAATTCATTGATATATGTTTATCTGACCTTTCCCATCTCCATTCTCCTTGGCATGACTTGTTTTTTCAGGAGTGCTTGCCAAGTCATTTAGACAAGCAATTATCAGCTGATTTTCACTACATCTCACTTCCCATCCCACGAGTTTGTGAGTATCTGAAACCATTTCCTGCTTGAATTAGGACAAATTGTTGAAAATTTCATGGAAAAAGGCCATTGAATTAATATCAACATTTCATTTGAATAACTTATAAAGACTTTATCCTCTTCCAACCTTTTAAAAAAACTCAGAAAGTATCAATTACACAACTGTCTGGATAAAAAAGTGGTTTGGGTTTTTTTTAACCATAGGGAGATATTTTTTAGGGCAACAGGTCTTTTTTTTTTTTTTTTTTAATAAAAAAAGCCCTCCCTTTTATTTGGACTGAGCCTTGGGCTGTTTCTCTCCAGCACTTGCAATTTCTATTCACACCAGCAGCCACTTCCAGCTGAGTGAGACACCTCCCAGGAGGCAGCACACTCCTGGCTGTGCAGGTCACTCTCCTGTGACCAGATATTTCTCTGGATCTCAGAGCCCATAATTTCTTCATTATCTTGTGGATTGTCTCTTCATGTATTGGTTGTATCTGACCATCCTGGGCAGCAAGCAGGACACTGCTTCAGATTCCCACTGGGGACCCAACCCTTTCCATGAATGAAACTTCATGTTCATGGAGCCCCTGTTGCATCTTTCTGGTCCTCTGGGACTGAGCTCACCTTAGCAATATGATTTTTTGCCACTGCTTGTCCATCACAAGGGTTCTCCAGCTGGAGGAGTCTCACGTTCAGTCCTCGTGGTCTTCTCAAATAGTCACACTAAACAGCAAAATCTGGAGAAAATGAGACTGACACTTGTAGAAACCCAGAGGGGAAATGAAGGCAGCCATGGCAACACTGTGAAAGGCAGAGCATGGCCACCCTGCACCCTGGCAGGAAAGCTGTGTGGGGTCAAACGGGACTTGAGGTTCTCTTGGCCTCAGGACAGTGAGGCTCTGAGATTCTGTGAGCCTACCCACACTGACCTGTATGGATGGGCAGTCCAGGACACAGCCCATCCTTCTGGAGTCAGGTACCTCTTTTTGGTCTGGCCAATGGTGCATAAACTCTCCTGTAGGTCTTCAAGAAACCCCTGAGGTGCGGACATCAACCTTGGAGAGCCTTGCACTCACACACACCTCTGTGCCTGTGTGTGTTTTGTGGTTTGTTTGGGTGACTCAGCCCCTTCTGGCATTTTTTTTCCCTTGGATGGGACTCCCACATCTTGGATTGGCAGATAGGAAAACCTGGAAATCATAAACAGTCTTGACACTTTGGAGGGGCTTTGGAAAGGACCATAACCAAGAGGGAAAACAAGATGAGTAGTTACCAGGACACATATTATTAATGTCTCTGTGCTTGTTGGTTGGGAAGTGGATCCTCATGAAGGAAAGCAACAAAAGACCTCTGTCTCCTTTTAGCATAGAGCTGGGCTTTTTTTTTTTCTAGGAAAAACCCCAGAATTTTCCAGGCACACTCTGTCTTCTGGATCTGCACGAGGCTAGGACCAAGAGTCTGTGATTAAATTCTCAGATCCCCACCACGAGCTGGCCACAGGCAGACACAGGTTGATCACTCTTTCTCCAAAGCTCTGCTTTCCCTCTGGATTAATTTAGACCCACAAAAGTCTAATGCTGCAGAGCACTAGTACTAAACTCTGTTATCAAACTGAGATGTAGTTTGCAATAGAACAATGACCTCAAATTGGATCTGATGAGGAAAAAGAAATGGGCTGTGCCCTTTCTTTTTGCTTCCTTAAAAAGCTTGCCTTGTGTGGCTTCCTTGTTTTCCTCATTTGATTTGCCAGGAAGGTCACATCTGACATTTCTTAGTTTTCCTGTATGACTTGTTAGAGATCCCATGTGCAAAAAATGAGTTTTATCTGACTCTCATTGATGGGCACTGAAATACAGAAGACTAACCTTTCCTCCCCTCTGTTTATTTAGCCTTTGAGTGAAACAAGCAATGATGACTGACACGTTAAACCATTTTAACACAACTTGAGCAATGGGATTTTGTTTTCCTGCTGCATCTGATGCTACACAACCACCTGCTCTTTTCCATCCAAAAGTTCAGCAAGTGAGATCTGACTTTCTGATGTTGAAAGAAAACAAACAAGCCTCTAGTTTCCCACTCGGGAAAACAAATGGTCTTTTGTTATTCCAGCATGGCCCTCTGGCCAGCTCAAGACTGGAAATCCAGAATTAGCATTTTAAAGAGAATCCCAAGTGTGGATTTTGCAATCTTGCAATTGCACTGCAGTCCCTACCAGGGAGGAAAGGCAGTAGTAGAAAGTCTTTACCATCACTTATGCCAGCTCCTCCCTTCCCAGCCTGGCCAGGCTTTGCTTGCACTTCCCCCAGGAAGAGATTCTGGGGGAGATAGCAGAGCTGTCTGTGCCCACACCAGGTGGATGCTTTCTCCCCTTGTCCAGAGAAATTGGGGTCAGGCTGCCATGGCTTCTTTCCCCATCTCTGCAGCTTCCTGCAGGGGTTGCCCCAGGGTGGGTGAAGTGGAAAAAACCTCTCTCCAGGACTGGGCTGTGCCTGTGGTGCATGGATGAGGTTGAGATGGGGAACAAGGCAAGTTAAGAGATGCTTCTTGATTAAGATATAGAAGGAAGGGGCTGGAGAGGTGGCTTTACAGGCAGTCAAAAGGTCCTCACTCTGACCAGAGTATAGAAAACCCTTCCCCTGCTGGCATAAATAGTGCAGTGGTGATTCACCCTGGGAGCAGGGCTGTAAGCTGCAGCCACTCTGGCTCTGCTCACCCTGGCCTGTGTCTCCTGACCCTGTGTTCCCCTGAGTGATGCATGTTGTGCATGTTTTCCCTGAAAGTCCCACACAGTGGCAGTGAGCACCATGGGGGTGATTTCTGAATGGACACTGCCAAAGGGCTGTGGCTGGGAGCAAGTCAAAGCAACCCAGGAGGGATAGAAAGGCTCCAAAGTGGGCACAGCAAACCCCATGGTGTGAGAGTGGAGTGAGACATGAGTAGCCACAGGGCATCCTTATGTCTTTAAAGAGTGAGGAACAACGTGGTCTCTCCTGGGGCACTGGTCCCTCCCAGGGCTCTGCAGCAATACATTGCTGCACATCCCTGAAGGTATCTTGACCCAAGGACAAGGCATCCCAGGCTCCAAACAGAGAATCAGGGGAGAGGGTTGTATTCCCCTGGCAGAAAGTTCCCACATGCACCTCCCTCTGCCCCCAAGCCTGTTAGTCCAGGCTTGTGCACAACGTGCTATGAGTAGCACCCTAGCAGAACCTCCTGCTCTGACTGCCCACATCTCTTCTGCTGTGAGCTGTGGGACTTCTCTGTAGAAAGCTCCTTCAGGGAAGGCCAGCCCTTGGCACAACACCTCTGCTTGTTGGCTCAGCAAAGGACTCTGAATGCCCAGAGTACAGAGCTGAGTGTTGCTTGCACTCTGTGCCCTTGTGCCTGGGGCACATCCCTGGAGCCTGCTGGCTGGATCCTCCCTACACCCACAGCCTGAAGTACAGCTGATGCCACCCTTTGCTGGGTAGATGCTGCCATGGTGTCCCCTCAGGAAGTTCCAGAGAGGGGATTTACTGAAGCAGAACAAGCCCTAGCAGATTCTGGACCATGTCTGTGCTCAGCCAATGCATTCATCTCTGCCCCATCTTTTTCCCTGACAACTGAGTCTTGCCATTGATCAGTGCCCACACCCTGGGTCACAGAATCATAGAATGGCCTGGGTTGGAAGAGACCTTAGAGATCATCTCATCCAACCTCCCTGTCATGGGCAGGGAGCCT
>JAOEGS010010082.1:0-118335 GCA_025447755.1 Corythornis vintsioides
AGATGCTCCACTCCCTTCAGCATCTTGGTAGCCCTGTGCTGGACTCTCTCCAGTAAATCTCTGTCTTTTCTGAATTGGGGTGCCCAAAACTGGGTACAGTACTCGAGGTGGGGTTTGAGATCAGTTGTGATATCCTGATTGCCCAAAGATAACATAGAATGTATTCACAGATAAATTCAAAGCTTTTTGTACCCAAAGGTTCATTGGGGATGTGGCTACCAACCTAATATAAATGTAATCCAATTTGCATTGCTTTTTGGTCTGTCTCCAAAGGCTTTATCAATGTTTTTGGGAGGAGCACCAGCAGGGCCAACGGGTACAGGGAAAACAGAAACAACCAAGGATCTGGCCAAAGCACTGGGCTTGCTGTGTGTAGTTACAAACTGTGGAGAAGGCTTGGATTTCAAAGTAAGTGCTAAAAGATTGGTCTGCTCTGATAAAGGGCCAATTACTGCTCTTTTTCAGTGCTGAGGACAAGTGTGTATTCTGAACTTCTGCATAAGTACCTCCCTTAGAGATTCTATGCTGATTGGTGATGAAATACAGTAAAAAATGTCAATTTTCAATAAACTCCTGAAGAAATTTCAGGTGGTTTCAGAGCACAATGACTAGATGATAGGTGTTTAAGCTCATCACAGGCAATCAGCAATTGGCAAGTCATTATTGCCAGACCCTATAACAAATTGCTAGCTCCTGCAGATATAAATATCCAGAGGTTTTACCCGGTCATTAAGAGTTTTAATATATTCCAAGGTTTGCTGGCACTGGATGTTTTCTGTATTTGTTGTTGAGATGTTTTTTCTTCTTATTGTTGTTAGGCAGTTGGTAAAATTTTCTCTGGTCTTGCCCAGTGTGGAGCATGGGGATGCTTTGATGAATTCAACCGTATTGATGCTTCTGTGCTTTCAGTCATTTCTTCTCAGATTCAGACTATTCGAACTGCTTTAATGAATCATCTGAAAACATTTCAGGTAAATATATAGAAACAAAGAGTAATTGTGAAAGCTGATCTTGTTTCTGAGGCCAGGATACAGATGAGCTTAGACCATCATTAAATGAAAGCTGCTGCTTCTGTGATTCATTTGTGCTGAATATTTCAAACTCCAGGGTATTTACTCTCAGTTAAATGTTAAATTCTTGCAGATTTCTTAATCCTTTGTGAGGTTCTTCCTTTCTGCAGTGGGATAAAAATAAGATAAACAGGATAATAGTAAGTAAATGGGATGATAGTATAGTAGTAATTGGGGAGAGGAGTAACTTAACTTGATGTGGAGTGTGAGGCTTTATTTACGATGTTTATTGGAATTCAAAACCCTGAGAATATTTCATTGAGAAATGTGAAATGTCTTGATGTTTATAGGCAAGATACAAACAGTGGGATGAATGTAACTGGATGATTATCTAAACCTTAATATTTTGACACGTCCTAAGTGGGTGCCTCAGTATTGCTGTTCTTTTTTTCCTCTGAGCAAATAGTACTGTTGATTTCCATTTCAAACACACATTGTTCTAACACTTTTATGTCTTTAGTTTGAAGGACAGGAAATTGCCCTCGACAGCCGAATGGGCATTTTTATTACAATGAATCCTGGTTATGCTGGCAGGACTGAGCTCCCTGAGTCTGTAAAAGCTTTGTTCAGGCCTGTGGTGGTTATTGTACCAGATCTTCAGCAGATCTGTGAAATCATGCTATTTTCTGAAGGGTTCTTGAAGGCAAAGGTATGAAAATCTTATCGCTACCCATGCCCATGTACACACCCCCTTGTATGCCCGGGCAGTGTTTGATGCAGTTTACATATTTGTGATTCTCCAACTTCAATCTCAAACAGATCCTTGCCAAAAAGATGACAGTGCTGTACAAGCTGGCAAAGGAACAGCTTTCTAAACAACATCATTATGATTTTGGATTGCGGGCCCTTAAGTCAGTCTTGATGATGGCTGGAGAACTGAAAAGAGGATCATCAGACCTCAGTGAGGTAGATTTACTGCTTTAGTTTCCCTGGGGAGATTATCTTTCTCATTAGGAAGAGAATGTGTTTATACATCTGCTGTAGTTTCTCTGTGCTGGACATAGGGGCGCTGGTGTTACTTATAATGCTCTCAGTGGGACTAGAATTTGGGTATGTTTGTAAAACATGGTTATTTTTACATCAAATCAGGGAAGCTGTGGTTTGGGCCACTCCAGACACTTGGTGTTTGGTTGATATGGTAGAAAAAGGCAGTATATTATTCTCAGCTATTGGGGTGCTTCAACCTTATAAAATAACTTCTGTTTCTACTAGTAACTGATGCCAAGAAAACATTGACAAGCTGTACTAAAGTGATCAGGCAATAGTTTTTCTAGATGTTTGCTGTTACTATATGTTAGATAATTGGTGAGCTATTTGGTAAAGGTTGATTTTTGCCTTGTTTTCTCTAGGAGGTTGTACTGATAAGAGCTCTACGAGATATGAATCTTCCTAAACTTGTGTTTGAGGATGTACCTCTGTTCCTGGGCCTAATCTCTGACCTGTTTCCTGGCCTGGATTGTCCTCGAGTCCGCTATCCTGACTTTAATGATGCTGTAGAACAAGTGCTGGAGCAAGAGGGTTATGCTGTTTTACCAGTTCAGGTCTGAAAAATGTTAATGGCTTGAGTTTTTGTTGCAAAGATTAAGATGGATATGCATTGCTACACTCTGGAGTGGCTTCAGGAAAGCTTAGCTGCTATAGAGCAGCTGCTGATCTTTTCCACAGCGTTACAGACAGCAACTCTATTGAATCAATATTTATTTTTCAGGTGGATAAAGTAGTTCAGTTGTATGAGACAATGATAACTTGTCACACTACAATGGTAGTTGGACCTACTGGAGGTGGCAAGACAGTTGTCATTAATGCTTTGTGCCAGGCCCAAACCAAGTGAGTACAGACTGTGATGCACAGAAATGGCATAGACTGCTTTATTCAGCCCTGGGTAGTCATGCCAAGATAAATAGCTGCCCATAATATTTTCTTGGGTTAACATGAGATGGGATCGTGTCATTTTAATATTGCTTTTCTTGCTGTATCTCTAGGCTGGGATTAGTGACAAAGCTTTACACACTGAACCCTAAAGCTATGAGTGTGGTTGAGCTGTATGGGATCCTTGACCCTACCACACGAGACTGGACAGATGGAGTCCTGTCCAACATTTTTCGGGATATCAACAGGCCTACAGACAAGAAAGAGAGAAGGTAGTGGCCAGAAACCCCTGCCATCTTTTACAGATACTCCCACATCACTTACAAAACAACTAAAGATACTGCACTGTTTACAAAATGAAATTGTCTAGGGGACTTTCTGCTTCAGTGAGTTTCCAGCCTCAGTGAGATGTTTGGAAACATGCAGTTATAAAAAATGAACGGGAAGCTTCAAACCCCTTAGACTGACATTGACACCACTGATGGCACCTCTGAATTCTGAAACAAGTTAGGGGTAGGTCAGTGCCCCTTGGCTTCTGTTTCCACAGATACATTCTTTTTGATGGAGATGTGGATGCTCTCTGGGTTGAAAACATGAATTCTGTCATGGATGACAACAAGTTACTGACCCTGGCAAATGGGGAGCGGATTAGACTTCAGTCACACTGTGCATTGTTGTTTGAGGTAATTAATGACTGTACTGTTCAGTACATGGGAAGGGGTAGATACAGGTGGGTCTACAATACCTGAAAAGCTGTGGCTGTTCATTAAGTGTGTGATTATCTTGTATGATTATTTTACAGGTTGGTAACTTACAGTATGCATCCCCTGCCACGGTGTCCCGCTGTGGAATGGTCTTTGTAGACCCTAAAAATCTGAAATACAAACCCTACTGGCAGAAGTGGATCCAAGAAAGGGGAAATGAGGTGGGTTTTTATGCACTTGTTCAGAGAGTATGTGTATTAAATACTGAACTGTGGACAGCTGTAAAAAGCCCCCAACTTTTCAAAGGCAGTCTGATTTTCTGATGACAAATCTAACCACTAGGCCAGCATCAGGGGGGCTGAAAAGAGTTCCAGTTTTTCTAACTTATGGTTGTTTAGTTTTGAAGAACCAAGAAATCAGTTTGCTTGATCTCCACAGAGTTAACAGTGAGATTGCTTAGGTCTGTGTTTCTTACATTGAGTGAAAACTCAAGTCCACAGGGAGCTTAAGTTAGACAACTTGGTTGCTAGGACCTGATGAACATAGATCCTCACCTGCTGAAAACCCAGTCCATGCAAGTGTCACATTTCTTCATGTAACCTGCCTTTGGTAGAGGTGATTCCTGCAAGAACAATCATATTTGGTCAGCCAGGTGTTGATAGGAAGCTCTGCTGTTCCAAAATTGTCTTTTCTGGTTTCTGGGAACTGAATTACTGTCCTTTTTGTTCCTCAGCAAGAGAAAACTGTATTGAACCATCTCTTTGAAAAATATGTGCCCTCCCTTATTGATCTGATTGTAGAGGGAATCGTGGACAGCAGACATGGAGAAAGGCTGAAGACCATTGTTCCTCAAACAGATTTAAATATGGTAAGGAACAGAGAATAAAGGCTGAAAAAAATTGTCTAAAAAGAGAAATGGAATGATGGAGAGAGTAAAAACCTCCCAAAGAAAGCACAGGAGTAACTGTGCTGAGGTCTCAATTTGCTAGTGATGAGCACCAAAAGAGACAGTGAGTTCCTAACTGTGCTTTCTACCATCATGAATACACACATCAGGAGATACCCCTGTAATAAAAGATCAGGAAACACTCAAACAGCTGAAAACCTATTAAAAGAATTTTCATGCATCTAAAAGGCATTTCTACTGACAGTTTTGTCTTGCTTTACAACAGGTGGTGCAGTTGACTGTGATGCTGGAAGCTCTAGTGGTACAGCCTGATGATCCTGATGTTCTGGAGTGTTTTTTCTTGGAAGCTTTGTATTGTTCCTTAGGTGCTGCTCTTCTTGATGATGAGAGAATGATATTTGATGCAAATGTTAAATGTATTTCCTGCATGTCTACAGTTCATGATGACAACATCCTGGCTAAGCCAGGGGAGCTGCCAGGTAGGATCTGTCAATTTAGTCTGGATCCCACTGATAATGCTAGAACGGGGTTAGTTTCCATGAAGGCAGAACATTGTTCTTCCTTCTAGCCTAGCTATCCTGGCTGCAAAATATGCTCTCTGAAGGAGTATCACTGAACACCATGTAGAGCTCCTGGTGTCAGATGGCTGTCAGCTATTGATCTGTCCTCACAGAACAGTACTTTTCTTTACCAAGCTGAAGAGATAAATAGTGAAAGGAAAATAGAAATGTGAAAGGAAAGCCAGTGGAAAGTCCTTAAAAAGCAATAGTATGATCCAAATGGTGGACTAGGAGAATTTTGATTGATGTCTTACTGGGTTAAATGAAAAAGAGAACACAGTGTTGCCCAACTTGGCCCAGAAACTTACCCTTCACTTTCATCTTATTCAGATTATTTTCTTGTGAAATATTTCAGTGTCTTATGAAAACTAGTTCCTTAATGGTTTGCAGGTCAGCTGCCAACTTTGTATGACTTTCATTTTGATGGATGTCAAAAGAAGTGGGTACCTTGGATGAATCTTGTTCCTGAATATATTCATAAGCCTCAAGTGAAATTTCTTGACATTCTAGGTGAGTGTAAAATAAAATACAGTGATGAAATGCCTTCAATTTATAATGTGCCACCATTCTCTTTCTGTACCAAAGGTTATTTGCTCTGGTTCAGTTTCTTGTGATGGCACAAATCAATTTCTTTAGAGTTCTTGTCATAGCAGTATAGCAGGAACAGAGTTGATATTTACAGCACTGTGTAATAAAGAAATGAGGAAAGGATGAAAAGCTTGTTTCAGTTAATAAGGCTTATTAGGAGCTCATAATGCCATTTACAAGCCAGAATAATAGAGCATTCACAGTATGCTCTACTAGAAACTCTAAGAAAAATGTCAGGTCCATGATTCAAGTGCCTGGTGGATAGAAATTCCATTGTTAAGGCTGTTATTAGTTGATACTGGAGGCTCTGTATAATGGTGATGGGTGCTTTTCACAAATAAAGACAAATTAAGGCAGGTTACTTTATATGATTACTTTGCAGTATGACTGTAATTCAGCAAGCACAGGTTAACTTTACTGACATCAGAGATAATGATGTGATCTCTAATGTTGCTCCTGATGGCAGGCTACTCACACAGAGAAAAAATCTCTGGGAAAATGCTTATGATCCAAATAAATCCTGATTATGTCTTGAAACAGGGATTAAACAGAGCCTAACCAGTGCATGACCCTCCTACATGAAAGAGGTTTTTTTTATGTTTCTATAGGAGAAAAGATCCCAGAGATAAAAGCTGAAAAAAGATTTTTGAACAATTAAAATATTCTTTCAATGCTGCGAGTTGATATTTCGAATTATTGTCTTTGTGCCACTGTATGTTAATACCTGGAGAGTCTGATCCAGCACTATTCTATAAATAAAAATCCTCTGGCTGTAGCTGTGCTGATTGGAATTTAACCTGCTGTCATGTTCCTGATCTTTTCCAGTGCCTACAGTGGATACCACACGCACTAGTTGGTTACTCCAGCAGATGGTAAAACTGAAACGCCCAGTTGTCCTCGTGGGTGAATCAGGTACATCTAAAACAGCAACCACACAGAACTTCCTCAGCAATCTGGACAAAGAACTTCATGTATGTATTGAGGCATTGTTTGTAAAGCTATGGTTTTGTTCTTTGGCTTGTGTTACATTTGCATTGTGAAGCCTGAGTTTGTGGCTTTGGTAATGTGACTGTAAGCTCCAGACCCGAAGTGTGTGAATGATTTCAGAATCCTTCAGGATCAAAGGTGTTTTGTTCTGTTCTACCATGTACAGATGACATTTTATAAAGTAAATATATATTATTGAAGTGCTAACAATGGGATTGTGATCTGTAATTCAAGTGAACAAATGGACTAGAGAACAGTTTCCTGGATGTCTGACAGTCAAATATAAAGAATATATTTTCAATGGTGTAGTAACAGGTAAAACCAGGTAAAAATCCATTCTTATCCATTCTCCCCCTTTTTCAGCTGGTGCTAGTGATTAACTTCTCTTCTCGTACAACCTCAATGGACGTGCAGAGAAACCTGGAGACCATTGTAGAGAAAAAAGCTAAAGACACCTACGGCCCTCCTACGGGCAGACGTCTCATTGTCTTCATGGATGACTTGAATATGCCAAGGGTGAGCTACCCAGAGTTTGCATGGTAGTATAGAAACATCTGGGGTGATGCTGGTGTGGTACCTTCACACACAGATCCAGTGAATCTCAGAGGAGATTCATGGTAAGTGCAGAACTGGATTTCAGTGTTGGATCTTGAGAAGAGCTGGTCTTGTGTGCAGTAGGAGATGTTTCTGCCTGTTATATTTATCCTGTGTATAAGACAGATGTGACTGAATCATTTTTTGTGCCATTAAAATCACGTTTCTGTGGTCTGATACTGGCTGCAGGTTGGACATTGTAAAAACCATCCCTTGCTCTTTACAAATGGGGCAGGAGAGCACTTCTGCATTTAGTTTATCTCAGAGAAGCACTTTTCCAATAGGAGACACTGGAATGAACATTCACAGTCAGTGCTAGAGCTTTACAAAGTGTCCTTGTAATGTTCTCCTGAGTATGGAGCACAGCGTTTCCACCTTCAGGGCAGTAATTGACACGCTGATGGACTGTGCTCTAAAACACTTAACTCTTTTGTATTGCAAAGGTTGATGAGTATGGCACACAACAACCCATTGCCCTGCTGAAGCTGCTGCTGGAGAAAGGTTTCTTGTACGACCGTGGGAAGGAGATGAAGTGTAAACTTCTTCGGGACCTGGGTTTTGTTGCTGCCATGGGGAAAGCTGGAGGAGGTCGGAATGAAGTTGACCCTCGATTCATCTCGCTCTTTAGTGTTTTTAATGTACCTTTTCCTTCGGAGCAATCAATGAATTTGATCTATGCTTCCATCCTCAAAGGCCACACCCTGGTAATTTCACTGGTTTTAAAGCATTGCTCAACAAGATTATTATTTTTAAATAGACGTTTATTTCTGTGTTATCACAAGACCTGGAGTCTTCTGTGATCAGGTTTTCTTCTTATTTAGAACCTTTCCCTTCTTCTTTCTCAAAAGATGGGTTTAAACTGTTTTGATAAATTTTTGAGTAAAAAAATTCAAATCAGCAGATAGTTCAGAAACCTGGTGCTTTCCATAGGCTGAAAGCTGTGAACAATTTGGTTATGGTTCCTGCAACCAAACACACAAAAGTCAGCAAAGTCATTCCTGAAAGTGAAAGAATGTAGTATAAAGCAGTAGACTCCATTATTAACAAGTCACCTGCAACATTATATAGGAAAAGAACATTTCATTTTTTCTGCTATAGTGAGTGCTGTGGAAATTTCAGCTATGGAGTTCGATGTTGTCTTCAGCACTGTGCAGGCTCAGGGGTGAAGGTGGGCCCTGACCAAAATGTTCATAGTACAGACAGGAATTTCTGAGATGTTTGCCTTCAGTTATTTGAAATACACCCAGTAGGGTTAAAAGCTGGAAAGCAGAGATATATATTCAATAATGGTGAGTTCTTTCATTAAAACACCTCTTCTTTCTCATGCTTGCAGATGTTTAATAAGTCTATAGCAGCCATCTCTGACAAGATTACTGTGTGTACTTTGGAGCTTTATAAAAAGGTTATCTGTGACCTACCCCCTATTCCTTCCAAATTCCATTACATATTTAACCTGCGGGATCTTTCCAGGGTCTATAATGGACTGATTCTTACAACTCCAGAAAGGTAAGAATAGAAAAATAGCCTTCAATGGTCCTACACCTATTTATATGGGATGACTCTGGGTGAAGATGAGATAATTTGGTACATGAAATCACTCACATTTGGTTGCTTTTCATTAAACTATAACAATGAGAAAATGTTCAGGAACATCCTAGATGGTGATATTACCCTTGATGACAAACACTGGTGCATTAGTCTTTCTTAAATAAGATATCCAGAGGTAAAAATGCAAGAAAATGATAAAGTAAATAAAACAAACAAACAAACAAAGCCAAATAATAGTAAAAAAAAAAAAAGGTGTCAGTCCAGACTTTGGTCAGTGTTATTAACCATGTGGCTTTAGGATCACTTCAGCTCACTTGCTGCACTCTGATGTTTGAATTTTAATGTAGGTTTCAAACAGTGACCCAGATGGTGAGAGTTTGGAGAAATGAATGCCTGAGGGTTTTCCATGACAGGCTGATTAATGAAGAAGACAAAGCATTGGTGAGTAATTTCTTTCAATTTTTAGTAGTCAGTATTACTATGGCAACTAATTTACAACAGCAACATCACCAACTGTTGCACTCAGATCTTGCAGCCTTGTCTCACTGATATGTTGGTCCATTCATTTACAACATGGCCCTTGGAGTTTTCTGTTCCAAAATAAAGTGGCAGAGTCAGTGAGCCAATCTGCTGAAGGAATGGACAACTGGTCTGTGTTTGAACATTCATTCAGATTGATGAGATTTGTGAGAAATGCCTAATGCTGAAAAGGTTTATTAATGTAATACTTACACCAGTATATGAGAAGTTTTTTTTCCTAACAGGCTTATGGTTTTCTGTCTTAAACTTCTGCAGCCCACTGGCTTGGATGGTTCTTTAACTGCTTATTAGATCATTTTAGATCATACATAGAACACAATAAGAGACTGTGGTCTTTGAATCTTCCAGTGACATAGCTATCCCCTTGAAGTCAGTCAATATTTGAGCAAGAATCTGCATTATCACCCTTCTGTTACTTGATTCATCATCTGCTTTGTTGTCTTGCCTGACTCATTTTATGTCCTTCAAGGTACAAGGTCATATAAAAAAACTTATAGAAGAGAATTTCAGAGATGACTTGGAGCAGGCCATGAGGGATCCTATCCTTTTTGGAGATTTCAGAATGGCACTGAGTGAAGGAGAACCTCGTGTTTATGAAGATATCCAACACTATGATGCAGCAAAAGCTGTCTTTCAGGTAGTGTGCATCAGCTTGGAACTGGGCCTGATTCTGTCCCTGTGCCTGAGGAACAGGCAGGAGCCTGCATCAAACTGGGAAATCTGTGCATATTGAATTTTATGTGCACCATTACCCATTTGGGTTCTTACTTTATTCGTGTTACTGTTTCATTGGTCTCCTAGTAAGATTTTTTCCACATTTCTCTGCAGGAAATTTTGGAGGAATATAATGAACGTAACATGAAAATGAACCTGGTTCTTTTTGATGCTGCTTTGGAGCACTTAATCCACGTGCATCGCATCATCCGGATGGATCGTGGGCATGCCCTGCTCATTGGAATGGGAGGCTCAGGAAAGCAGTCTCTAACAAGACTGGCTGCCTATACTGCTGGATATGAGGTTAGTGACCCTGCATCTTTGCAGGGAAAGAAGACAGGGAAAGCAGTGCTGTCAGCAGGATTCAATTGGCAGGGAGGGAAGTCAGTCGAGGTAAGAACAGGCTGATGTCTCTGCCCTGTGGAGAGAAAATCAGGGAGAGGTGATTGCCAGGAGGTCTAGGATAATGACTGTAGGTGATCTGGGCTGAATCTGGATTTTGGCACTGAGGACAGAAAACAAGGATGGGTTTGGTGGCAAACAACTAATTGACCTTAGCTACTGCTTTTATTAGTGATCTGTGTTACTGCAGCACTCCTGTGATGCTTGAGGAATGTTGTAGTGATTGATACTGTAATATTTAATATTTCAGACAGGAGTTTTTCCTAAGTGAGACTTTCAGTCTCTTACAGAGGCTTGGAAGGGAAGAACAAATAAGGAGGATGAACACAAAGCAAGTTTGCAAATGCAAAGCTTCTACAAATACAGTTTTTAAAAAACATGTAGAGCATTTTTTTTTCCATACTTACATATTTACTGATGATAGAGGCCAAACCAAAACCCTTGATCCTGTCTAATTGAGATTCAAAGTTGTCATCATGTCTTGCTCTTTGCATCCTTAGGTATTTGAGATCATCTTGAACCAAGGATATGGAGAAAATAATTTCCGAGAAGATCTGAAAAATTTGTACCAGAAGCTGGGTATTGAGAACAAGACAATGGTCTTCTTGTTTACAGAATCCCATGTAGTAGAAGAGAGTTTCCTGGAACTCATCAATAACATGTTAACTTCAGGTGACACAGAGAGTCTCAGTTACTCCTGATCAGCCTCATAACCTCAAATGTACCCTTGATCTAGCTATCAGTGTTTCACTCTGTCTTCTGCTGCTGTAATTGGTTACACCTTTCAGTAATACCTGAAATTATCTTAGCCTTAATAATGGCTTTAGGGCATTTTACAGTCATTTATATGTGTGTGTGGGAAGGCTATAGGGTTAATTCACACTGATCATGATGTTGCAGGAGTCTCAGATTTCTTCAAAGACCAAGGTATAGCTTCAGCTGCATTCACCACAGTCACCTTCTGGCTTTTGAATAGTGTTCACCTGAACTGCAGCATCTGCTTATGCATGTGTGGTATATGTCTTACATGTATATGTCCTAAAATTTCCTAGTGTAAGCAGCAGCTGAAGATGAGCAGCAGCTGGCACTGTGTAACCACCTTCTCTGTAGAAGTTCCTACACAGTCTGATTTGAAAACAGAAATGTTAAAGCTTATCCCATTCCTTGATCTAGTTTTCCCTGTTCCTGGTCTGCTTATGTCTGTCATTAGGTAACTTAATATTTTCTATGTGATAGAGAATGAAAATGTGAACTGATGGTTTATAGACACTAAAGATGATTTTCTTTGTAAATAGCACTTTATGTTCTTGTGGCATTTTGTATGTGTTGCTGAAGCCTAAACAAAAATTAATTAATTATTCCTCTAAATCCCCTTGCATCTAAGTACTGCCTCTTGATTTCCCATGGGGACTGAGGGGAGGAAGAGAAGCACAGAGAGGTTAATAGGCTGATTCAAAGCTACCCAGAATTATTTCTGCAGAACTAGGTTTAAAATTTTTCTTTGCTTTCTCTTCTGCCCTATGCCCAGCCATATGGTTTTCTCTTACTGGTTGTTCTCACCAGCATGTTTCTGTCCTTATGTTACAGGAATGGTGCCAGCCCTTTTTCCAGATGATGAAAAAGACAGCATACTAAGCCAGATTGGAAATGAAGCTACTAAAACTGGTGTAAACCCAGATAAAGAGAGTGTCTGGCAATATTTTGTAAACAAATGTGCAAACAACCTTCACATTGTCCTGGGAATGTCCCCAATTGGGGACAATCTGAGAATGTGGTGCAGAAATTTCCCAGGTATCTGTTGTACACAGTTTCCCTTCCCTGTGAAATACAGGTTTGCAGTTAAGAGAAAATCTCCAGTGGACACTCAGGGAAGTCTGGAGCTAAAGCTGAGCAGAGCAGGTTTCATGATTGAGGATTTGCAGTGCATGATTATTTTTTTTCCCAGTTAATTACTGCATATCAGCAAATATTGATTAGCATTTACCAAATCAATTAATTCAATTGGTCATCCTTACTGAACTGGAAGTACACTGCCTATGTCTGCAGCCTCCTTTCTGTAGTTCACAGAAGAATGTTTGGTATTAAATCACTATGAAACTAGGATAGTGGTAAGAGAAACATATTTGTGTGTTTTAAGCAGATTCTTGATGCAAATAAAATTAAGCATGGAACCACCTGACAGATTAGGGTCTAGTTTTACAAAGGAATTTTTGGGGTAACACTATCCTTTATTTTTTTTAAGGTCTTGTCAACAACACTGGTATTGACTGGTTCTTGCCCTGGCCCTCCCAGGCCTTGTTTGCAGTTGCACAGTCCTTTATTGGTATGTAAAATCTCAGTGTTTTAACCCATTAACCCTTGGGATTACCTAAGAAATTGATTCTTTACTTTGCAGTTATTGTAGGTTGCACAATTTGATTTCCTGTTGTGCTTGTTATTCTGAGTCTAAATGGGTGATGTGAAATCCCAGTCAAAAAAATAGTTTTGGATGGATGTTTCTTGCTCAAATTGCTGAAATCCAGGTTTTTAACTTGTCAAACAATGTTGCTGGCCTACCAGGAGGCCCAGGTTCTCTTCTGACTGCCTTGATCTTGCATTTTGCCCAGAAAACCCCATTTTTTTAATGCCTGGCTTAGATGTACATAAGGAAGTTGCTAATTGGCATACTTAAAAAAACCCTCTAAACCTAAAATTTCAAATTCCTTTCTTCTGCCCAATTTTAGGAAATAACAAACACATCCCATCAGATTGCTCCAGGTCAGTGGTTGAGCACATGGTCATGGTGCATGAATCTGCAGGGGATTTCAGCAAGAGGTTTCTGCAGAAACTGAGACGTTGCAACCATGTCACACCAAAGAATTACCTTGATTTTATCCATACTTACTCCAAACTGCTGAAGGAGAAAAATGAGTTCATTTTAGGTAAGGCTATGTAGATGTTTTTCTACTTTTTAATCAGTGATTTAAGTATATTTAAAAAAGAAAACAAAATCTTGTGGTGAGAATCCCCCATGTGTTATGCAAAAATCCTGTTGTCAGAACTATCTCAAATGCTGTTCTGCTGTCTGGTTTTGACATTGGACTGATATCCTGGCCACATCTGAATGGTCTGTCAAACTGTCAGACTCTGTCAAACAGCAGCAACTGTTACTCACACCTCAGTGTGGACTGAAATATGTGAAGAGAACACGAACAGTGTGATATGGGAAGGAAATGATGGCACAGGGTGGCTGTGTGGCAGCTCAGAGGACATTAACACCACCTTGGCTGGGAGGCTTAGGAAAGGAAATAACTCTCAGGGTCGTTTTCCTTTCATAACTAAGGTTGCCTTGCTGCAAAATGCACCTAGCAGTGTATTTACCTTCTGTGAGATTGCTGTGTGATTGTGGTTGTGTGATTGATAGTGCTCAGTCAATCAATCACTAACATTTCTCCCTTCTTTTTTCTTCTACCTAGCACAATGTAAACGGCTGGAAGGGGGCTTAGTTAAAGTGAAGGAAGCTAGTGTACAGCTGGTTGAGCTGAACAAGAAACTTGCTGAGCAAAGGATTGTGCTACCAGAAAAATCAGCTGCTTGTGAGGCTTTGTTAAAAGAGATTTCAGCCAACACAGAAATAGGTAGGTAGTTTACAACTACTGAAGCATCTCACAGGCTAAACAAGGCTTGCACAGTCTGTATTGGGTTGAAAGACCCTCTGAGAGCTCCAGCTGCTTCTAGAGGTAATCCTCTGGTTCTGTCTGTGCTGATCTGATGTCATGCTAGAAAAGCAGATCCCCTGCCCCTGTCTTGCCCAGAAAATTACTATTAGAGGAAAAACAGAGGGAAGCATGGGAGGAAAAGGGATTATGTGTGCTGTTGTGTGGAACACTAACTGTTCCTAACCTGGTGATGAACTGTAAACATTGGTAAGCTGGTGACAAAAAGGTACTGAGCTGATGGTGATTTCTGATTTTCAGCCAAGAGCAAATCTGTATTAGCATATGTTCTGTTTACAAATGTGAATAATCCATTAATGGTCTTGCCTTTACAATTCTTAGCTGAGGAGAAGAGAAAACTGACAGAAGAAAAAGCTGCAGAGATAGAGGAGCAGAATAAGGTTATTGCTATGGAGAAGGCAGCTGCTGAGACAGCTTTGGCTGAAGTAATACCTATTTTAGAAGCTGCCAAGCTGGAGCTTCAGAAGCTTGACAAGTCTGATGTTACTGAGATCAGGTGACTCACTTGGATATACAGCAGCATAAACTCCTGGAAACTCACTGAGAACCCCTTGGTTGCAGAGTCTGAGACTTAGACTGAACCTTTCTGAACCTTTCAGACCTTTTAGGTCTGAACCTTTCTCACCTGCATGTGTATGGTGAAGGGCAGGACAGCTGGGTGCAGAGGTCACAATAGAATCCTTTGATTCCTTGCCCAGGACTTCCCCTCAAGTCTGTTCTTCCAGTCCTTTGTTTCACGTCTTCCCCGTGTTTCTCTACCCTGTGTCTGAGGCACTAGAAACCACTCTGCTTTTTGCCTGAGCTGTGGCTGTCCATACCCCTTCATTCCCCCTGTGTCAGCAGGAACACATACCAGTTATTTTTCAGGGCTGCTTTGATGGCATGAAAATGTTAACAAGAAGCACCCCTGTCTGGCATCCTGTGCTCTGTCTCCTTTTTCTCCTCCACTCTCTCCTTCCTCTGTTTTCCAGATCCTTTGTAAAACCCCCACGGCAGGTGCAGGCTGTTTTGGATTGTGTTCTTATAATGAGAGGGTACAAGGAACTAAGCTGGAAGATAGCCAGAGGAATGATGTCTGAGGCAAACTTCCTGCGATCCCTGATGGAGATAGATTTTGATGGAATTACTCAGACCCAAGTGAAATCTATACGAGGTAAATTACTGAGCTCTCTACTTGGAAGGGTCGTAGGATCTTGTTAATGGGATTAGCTGTGCCAGCAGCAATCCTTCCAGTCCTGGTTGGGAGGGTGGGATTCACTTTGTGCCCAGTGCTGTGAATGTTGCACTGTTGATTTTTAAGAACTCAAAGGCCTTCTGCTGTGTGTTACTTCCAGTTGATGCCTTAGCCAGGGTCTTGTACACTCTGGTTTATAGCAGGCAAGAAAGAAACAGGATAGCTGAGCAGGCCTGCTGTCTGCTTTTAGCCACTTAGTAGAATGATGACCTCATCCATGTGATGGCAATTAAAATGGAATACATACAGAGTGGAAAGATAAGCTATAACCAAAGCTTATGGGCCAAACTTTCCACATGCTCCCAAGGGTGTGATCCAGAGTAATTCCATTAATGGGGGAATTTGGCTCTGAACAAAATTTCATATGACTGCTGCAGAGAAAACAAACCATGATCCTCAGACATACTGAACAACTCCTGAATGCTCTCCCTTCATGGACAGAGAACTTGAGGACATTAACAACATTGTGCTTTTATCATTACAGCCCAGTAGCTTCATCTTAAGGTCAGAGTTTCTTGAATACTGTGGCAAATGTTTCATGTTGTCACAACACTGCTCGGTATTGCTGGTAGGGAAAGCAGTTTCTCTGAGGATTTCTGCACTGTAATTCAGCTCACATGATATTTTTGGTTTTGTTTTTTTAGGTGTGTTAAAGGATTCTACCTTCACTGAAATGGAACTTGTTAGCAGAGCAGGGCTGGGAATGTTAAAGTTTGTTGAAGCAGTGATGAGCTACTGTGATGTAGTTAGAGAAATCAAGCCCAAGAGAATAAAGGTAAAGTGTGTGGATTCCAACTCAGAGGAGGATGAAGTGTGAATCTGATGAGAAAAAGAATACTTGACAGTTTCACAAGCTGCCCATTTCTCCTCTTTGAAGTGATTAAAAAAAGAGTTGTTTAGGAGAGCTAGTGCAGTAGGAGTGAGGCAGGTACCAAGTTAGAAATGTCTGTGTTTGTTGTGTCATGAGGCTGGGGTGTGGGTTCCCATCCATGCCAGTTATTGAAGGAGAGAGAAGAATATGTTCAGGTGGAATGTGGTAATCTAATGTGCTAAGAAGAACTTAGTTTATAGTTGTCTGCTAAAAAGCAGACTTCAGAACACGTGGTATTTGGACAGAGCAGAGCTCAGGAGCACACAACATCCACATCCCTTAAGCACAGACATTTGAATTCATTTTTTTTAGACCGACTGGTAAGTTGGCTCTATTACCAAAGCAATTCTAATGTCCAGCAGATGATGATGGGAAACTTTCTTCAAGAAAGCTGACTACTGAGGAAGCACTTTCACTAGATGATGAATCTGATTTTTTTGGAGGCCTTATAAGCTGGCAAACCTCCCCTTTTGTCACAGGATGATGGTGCTGCTGACCTCCAATGTCAGCAGGACTGCTCACATGCTTTAATATACCTTGTAGGTGCAAAACTGCAGGAGATTTATTTGCTTTGGACCAATATTCTCAGATTTGGAACGGTATTATCAGACCATGATGTATATGTTTGGGATGGGGAAAGGTGGGTGAGAGACAGTGCCAGTTATTTTGGCTTATGTTGTTTATTACAGGATACTTTGAAATATGTGAAATAGCCAAAAGAAATCAGAGAAGTTAAGACTTCCCTCCAAAGTCCTCCTTTCTTCTGATACTCTTATGTTTCCTTCATAATGTAACATAGGTGGCTAAGCTGGAACGTAACTATTTCTTAAGTATGAGGGAACTGGACAATATAAGGGCAGAGTTGGCTGCCATTCAGGATCAGCTGAATGCTCTGGGGAAAAAATATCAAGAGGCAATAAGAGAAAAGCAACAGTTACAAGAAGAAGCAGAGCTTACGCAGAGAAGATTAGAAGCTGCTGACAAGCTAATTTTTGGCTTGAGATATGAGAACAAGAGGTAAGTGTAGATTCAAAGAGGAACATTGTTTATATCAGAGAGTCACGTGCCAGGGATAGAATCTATCAAACTGAGACTTTTTTGGAAATGTCACTTCCTATGATGGTTGTTTCTGAGAAGAGCTAATATCCATTCTAAGCTTATTTCCATTAGCTCTTGAAAAATAATAACCATTTTGAGTGCAGAAGAACAAGGTGAATTCAGGTTAAAATGAAGAAGGTTCAGATCAGCTCAGTGTCTGTGGCCATCATGGCTGTGAGGAGACAACTGGTTGTAAATTTGGGGTTCTCTCTCAACCTACCTCTGAAGTAGCATAATTTGGAAATTCTGCACATAACTCCATCCCCCTGGTACACAATGACCCAGGATTCTATTATCTTCCTATCAGGTGGACAAAGGAATTGGAGGATTATGAAATTAGAAAGGTGAATTTGCTCGGGGACTGTCTACTCTGTGCTGCCTTTCTGAGCTATGAAGGAGCATTCAACTGGGAGTTTCGCCATGAAATGATCTATCAAGTGTGGCAAGAAGACGTCATCTCAAGACAGATTCCTCTCAGTCAGCCTTTTAAGTTAGAAAGCCTCCTGACAAATGAGGTGGAGGTGTGCAGGTATGCCCAGTTGAGAAACCTGATGAGAGTTTCATGTGAGATCAGGGATTGGGAGTCTGGATCTGCATCTGTAGCACAGAATTGGCGTTGTGGGTGGAGGTGCCCAGCCATACCAGAGAGACCCTGTTACATGTCTCAAAGATGAGCAAGGGGACAAATTCTTTTTATTCTGGTTATTGGAGGCTATTTGTTATAATAAACCATTGTACTTTATACACCAGAGATGTTCAGTGAATCTAGACACCTCTTTAGGAATTTTTTTCAAGGACATTATCTCTCCTCATGGTTCATAGCCCATCAGGAGTCTTTTAAGTGACTTCAGTGAACTTGGAATGAGTCATGCCCAGATAGCCCAGGTTTCAACTACTGCAGGATTACTCACCAGCTGCAGCAGTCAGTGTCTTGAGCAGTGTAGTTACAAATGAGTTGGACAACTTGCCAGCCTGAGTTTTGACACTGTTCTCACCATCACATCCACTATATGCTTCCTCCTGTGTCTACCAGAGTACTCAGTGAAATGTGTGATTTTACTGACAAATGAAATGTGCTGCTCCTCCACCAAGTTTTCATCCCAGCCTGGTCTTTGATTCATTCTGTTCCCAGGTGGGTTTCCCAAGGATTGCCTCCAGATGAGCTCTCTGTCCAGAATGGGATCCTGACAACATATGGAAGCCGTTTCCCACTCTGCATCGACCCACAACAGCAGGCATTACACTGGGTTAAGAAGAAAGAAGAAAAAAATAACCTGATGGTAAAAAGAAATGATCATTTTGCCTCTTTATTGGTTGTTTTAAAAGCTGCCTAAATATCTTGTCACCTTGAATGGGGAACTGGTTATGTACTGACAAATATGCTGACTATTGTGTCTCTAAAATAGTATCACTGTTCACGTGACCTTTGGATGGTTTCTTTGGGATCTTGGCTAGCCTTAGTACCTGCACAAATAGTATAACCAAAAGGCTGGTGTAGTTTGTGTTTTATCCCAGCTCCAGAATGGTGTTTTCATGTAAGTCAGGGAGCACAGTCAGAGGCACAAGTTGGAACTTTGAAGCATATTTCTACAAATGGAAATGATTCCCAATTAAAAAACTGAAAAAGAAAAAAAAATAAGCACCTCTACCATTTTGTACCAGTGCAGTTTAAATCATCTGTAAGAGGAAAGACAAAAATCAACAAAGAGCAACTTCATTAGTTCTGGCAGCTCTTGTAAAATAATAATAATGTTCAGTAAAGTGAATATCAGATCTCTTTTCATATCTTCCCATTATTGTTTTGCAGATGGCTACCTTTAATGACCCAGATTTCCTTAAACAACTTGAAATGGCCATAAAGTATGGAAGGCCTTTCTTGTTGCATGATGTTGATGAATACATTGATCCTGTGATAGACAACATCTTGGAGAAGAATATCAAAGTTGTGCAGGGACGAACATTCGTTGTCCTGGGTGACAAAGAGGTTGACTATGACAGTAATTTTAGATTGTACCTGAACACCAAATTATCCAACCCAAAGTATTCTCCCTGTGTGTTTGGCAAAGCTATGGTTATCAATTATTCAGGTGAGCAAAGGAGTTTCTTTAATAACACAGCAGTGATTATGCAGCAGTCCATGTTTAGAGCCTGGGTGGTTGTCTGAATCAACAGTGAAACTACAAAATTCACAGTCTGCCTCATACTTTGATTTACTAGACAATCCTTCTCACATCTCTCTTCTAATCTGAAATAGAGCTAAATATCTCTTCTTGCACCTGTCAGGTTAGAATGCTTTGGTAGAAATAAGAAAATAACAATTAACCAAGTCACTCTGTTGCATTGCTGTAGTTTAATGAGATGATGGAGATGAAGTAAGTTGTGTAAAAGCTGCCCTTGTGTTTTAGAAAAAGACTGTGCTGTGTACATGTGTTGTGTCTACAGTTACAATGAAGGGCCTGGAGGATCAGTTGCTCAGTGTCATCGTGGGTTTTGAAAGAAGGGAATTAGAAGAACAGAGAGAACAACTCATCCGGGAGACAAGTGACAACAAAAACCTGCTGAAAGATCTGGAGGACTCTCTCCTTCGGGAGCTGGCATCTTCCACTGGAAACATGTTGGACAACTCGGACTTGGTGCAAAGCCTGGAAGAGACAAAATCCAAAGCTACTGAGGTATCAGCTCTGGGCATTTGGGAAGGATAACTACTAATAGAACACTGTTTTGCCTTTTTCATTGTGCTTCATTTTTTCACCCTTGAAACTAGGAATTAGTTTGAAAGGAAATGGAGAGTTTTCTCATTAGTATGTTGCACATTTTCAGTATTGGGCAATATTTTATTACATCAGTGAAGCAAATACTATTTTTGGGAAAATTCTTATGAGGGCCAAAGTAGTGGTTGTTTATAGTTCAGAAGCAAAGAGCATATGATATATCTCTTTAATCCCTGCAGCAACCTTTGTCTTATATTGCCTCAGACCTGAAATGAAAAATTAAAATATTTGTTACTCAGAGAGGATCTAGAATCTACCTCTAGCTGGGCAAAGCCACAGCTGACCTGATCTCATGGTGGTCATAGTCCAGCTTTGGGAAGAAGGTGGAACTAAAGATCCCCAGAGGGCCTTTCTCACACTATTTCCATGATCCTTGACTTCTTACAAATGTGCAGGATGGGAATAATTTTATCTAAGTTTTGATTTTTACAATTCATACTACTTCTTTAGGCTTACCTGCCCAGATTCCCTATGTAGTCAACAGAGAAAGGCAGGCACTGAATAGCTCTGCATATTGTGATGTAATACACATACTGTAGTCCAGCACAGTAATCACACATGTATAAAATCAATGTATGGCCAGGTGATTGAGAAGCTGAACCTGGCTGAGACGACAGCGACGGATATCGACCGTCTTCGAGACAGCTACAGACCAGCTGCCAAGAGAGGGGCCATTTTATTCTCTGTTTTGTCTGAGATGGTACTTGTCAACAACATGTATCAGTACTCACTGGTCTCCTTCTTAGAGGTTTTTGGACTCTCTCTTCAGAAATCCATGCCTAGTTCTATTCTTATGCGGAGGTTAAAAAACATCATGGACACTCTGACTTTCAACACCTACAACTACGGCTGCACAGGTCAGTGCGAGTTCAGGATGGGCTGGTACTGGGGTATGCAAACACTTGCTGAAAGCCACAACTTCAGCTGGTCTGTGCTAAAGAGGTGAGTTACCAAACAGTGAATTCACCAATGTTCAGTTCTCAGCGTTGCTCCTGGTTTCCCTGCTATTTCCCTTTGGAGAGACTGTGCACCCTGCCAGTGTAACTGTTCAGTGCTTTTCTTACACTGTGATGGGTGGTAAGTCACAGCCACAGACCTCACATCTCTGGAGGCAGCTCACAGATGCAGTTCTGGCTCCATTAGCCTGATCCAAAGCCCCATCTTTGATCTATGTAGAGTGACCAGATGCAGGATGTGGATTTAAAGATTGTTCCAGTTCCACAAGTTTTGAAAATACTGTTTTTTCCATGTAGGTTTGTTTGAGAAGCACAAGTTGCTCTTCTCCTTTAATATGACTGTCAGGATAGAACAAGCTGATGGCAGAGTTACACAAGAAGAGCTTGAGTTCTTTTTGAAAGGTAAAGTGAATATTTGTATATAAATAAATAGCTGCATGTAGCAATGGCTGAAAGGTCTTTCACAGATCATTTTTTACTATATATGTGTTGCTGTAAGAACTTACACCTAGAGAAACCACTGAAGACAGCTGAACTGTACTGGTTTTATCAAAGTATGGATTCTGCCATTTCTATATTTTCACTTTGTTAAACAGTGAAGAGACAAATCTTCCTCTGCAGGAGCTAATTGGTAGGATGTTACCTGAGAAAATAATCTTTAGTTATTTTCTATGCAGGAGTAATTCTAGAAATGGTTGCAAGGATGCAACTCTGCCTTCTGTGAGCATTTGTAACGTGCCATCTTTTCTTCAGCAGACCAGTTTAACCTTGCAGTGCTTCCAGAAACACATTTCCAGTTGGTTTCTCTGTGCTGTGGGACTGTGTGGTCCTGCACTGGGGCATTTCTGACAGGAACACTCTGCTTTCTGACTGTCACTAGGCAATGTTTCCCTGGAGAAGAGCGCGCGGAAGAAGCCGTACGCTTGGCTTCCAGATCAAGGCTGGGAAGACCTAATTCTCTTGTCTGAACTATTTCCTGAGCAATTTGAATCCCTTCCAGATGATGTGGAAAAAAATCCAGATGTATGGAAAAACGTACGTGCTTTTCTGCAGTCCTGGCCTGCCTTGTTTTCCTTCTGCTATGAAATGCTCAAGTGTGCTGCAGTGTGCCACAGCACTCAGCAGGAGGCATGTCACCACTGGCTGCTTCTGTCCAGCCCTTCCTTTTCTTCCTGACCTCCATTAGTGACTGGCTTATTTCCAGAAGAGTTAGAGCTCTTAGTGTTTAAAAAACAAACAGAAAAATCCTTCCTTGTTACACTGTAGATTTGTTATTTTCCAGTCAGATGCCTTAGACGAGTTATTTGCTGGGTAGATTTTTTTTCTTTTGATTTCAATAGCCAACATTTCACTGTTACTGTTCTGCTGCTCAACTGTACTTTGATCTTGTGGTAGTGAGTTCTGTAGGCCAGTTACACAGACTTGCCTTTGTTCTACCTTTAGGTTCATTCCATGACTCCTTGCTTTATAAAAAGTCTTTCTGTAAAGCAATCTGTTAATACTTCTTCCTTGAGATGCTATTTTCTGTATCTTCAGATAATTTCTTGACGTAAAGTGAAAGTACAAATGTGTTTCTGGACTTGAATGCTATACTGAAAAGGCTACATTTTTTACATTCATCTGATCTTTTACTATTTCTTTGCAGCTGATTGACTTTATTCTTTGTTCTCCTTGTGTCTCTCAGCGGCCCCTCTTAATCAAATTGCTTTTCTCTGCTTTCCTTGTCATTTCCTTGATGCAGCCTTCCTTGATTCATTGCATTGTGTCCCATCTTTTCTTGCCAGTGGTTTGAGGCAGATGCTCTGGAGCAGATGCCATTGCCCATGCAGTACCAGGACAGTCTCAGCACCTTTCAGAAGCTCCTCCTCCTGCGGTGTTTCCGAGTGGACAGGCTCTATCGGGCAGTAACAGACTATGTTACCCTGACCATGGGTGAGAAGTAAGTCCCATTCTTTCAAATCCCAATCACATCATTCAGGTATTTCCCACAGTACTGGAGTTGTCATCAGCTCCATGAAGGATTTGTAATTTGCCTAAACGACAGAGCTGATTTGTCTGTGTGTGGTTTCCACCTGCAGCCTGCAGTGACCTTTGGAGTTGGGGTAAAATCTCTCACACAGGTGTCTGCTGTTATGCAAATGATCAATTTATTATGCAAATGATCCATTTATTATGCAAGTGATCCATTTACTGTGCTTCTTTTCCTACCAGGTATGTGCAGCCCCCTGTGATCAGCTACGACTCTATCTTTGAGCAGAGCAGTCCTTACTCACCGGTTGTTTTTATCTTAAGTCCTGGCTCTGATCCTGTCAGTGACCTCATGAAACTGGCTGAGAGGACAGGCTTTGGAGGGAAGAGACTCAAATTCCTAGCCATGGGACAAGGCCAAGAAAAGGTAACTTTGGTGGGAGGGTAGGGATGTGCTGTGTGCAGCAAGTTAATCTGTGAACTGCAAATCGTGCTCCTAATGTTGTGAGTATGTTCAAATTCCCTTTCCAAAGGTCTGCTCCCTTTTAAAGAGAGTTAATTTGTGGTTCAGACATAGCACACAGTCTGCCAGCCTGGGAATAATGCTTTCCCATAACATGAAAAAGGTAGATCCAGAATTATATTGTCTGTAAAAATACAGCTGAGCTGAAAAGATGTTACTCTGCAGCCTTTCAAAGGTTATTCAGTGGCCCTTGTGAATGGATGGGAGTTGATTGCAAGTCACAATGTTTGTTACCATAAAGATACCCTGCTGCTTTTTCTGTCTTTTTTTGTCAGGAATGCTAAGGCAGGGGTGTTCAAAGCTGGGCAGCTGACTGAATTTGCTGAGATTTCAGTCATGGGAAAACTCCTATTAGATTCCTTCTGACCACCACTTCTAGACTCTGATCTGGGCCACACACACTCCTGTCTGTTTTGCTCTGCTTGACATTTAGTTTCAAAAATAAATAATGAAATTAAAAAAGCATCTCAGGGCAACTTCTTGTGGTATTGGAAAAGTTCTGTTCTCAGCCAGCAGCATTCTGGTAACTGCTGTCACTCAGTAGAAGGCTGAGTGTACTTGCTAGCAGGAGGTAACCCGTGGCACTCACCACGGTGGTTGGTTTGCTTACACCCTAAAGGGGTAGTTACTATTCTTTCCTTCCCTCTCTGAAGATTGCTCTGCAGATGCTGAAGTCTGCTGTGGTTCATGGAGAGTGGCTCATGTTGCAGAACTGTCACTTTTTGGTGAGGTGGCTTGTCAACCTGGAAAAGGCCCTGGAGAAGATCACAGAGCCTCACCCCGACTTTCGCCTCTGGCTGACGACTGACCCAGCCCAGGGCTTCCCCATGGGGATTCTGCAGAAGTCCTTCAAGGTGGGAACCCCCAGCAAAGCAGCCTGGCCTTGGGAGGAGCATGACTTGTGTTCTGTGTGTGTGAGCTTTTTTTAAGCCAAATCCTTTTTTCCTCATCCTGTTTACCTTATGGTGGTTTTTCCTTGGGGCAAAAGCTGGTCAGCAGCTTTCTTTTTTTTTTTTCTGAAGTATTTCAGAGCAGAGGTTTGTGAGTAAACCTGGAAATGTGACAAATGCTTTTTTGATTCAAATGCTGCCAGAAGTGAGGAATATCTGGAGAGAGAGAAATAGTCCTGTCAGCCCTGATGCTGAAGTGCAGAGCTGAGGTCTGTGCCTGGTCTGGCAGTAGTGCCACTGGAGCAGACATTGTAATAGGATAATGGTTTCCAGCTGCTACTTCAGGCTGTGGCATTTATCACAAGCAAGCTGAGCTGATTATTTTGAAGGCACAAGCCATGATGCTGCCCTAATGTTCTTTTCCATGCCTGCTTGACTTCTGTTGTGGTGAACCAGTCCTGTAAACATAATTATTTTATTTCCCAGATGTGAAAGCAGTGGCGTGACAGATCCACCCAGTGTGTGCCCTGTGTGTCAGTGTCAGCTCTGCAGTTGTCACCTCCAGCAGTGCTCAGTGCTGGGGAGAAGTGACCACCAAGGGTCTTTGAGACTGCAGATACACACTTTGTAGGTCTGGCTGTTAGCAGTGAGGACAAGGGTTTTATAGCACTTTGAAAAAGCTGCCAGGAACCTGCCTCTGCCTCAGTTTGATCATCAGTGAAGTCTTATTAAAGTGCTAAGCCACCTCACTGCTGACATGTAGGGCACACCAAAATGTGTCAAGTGCTGATACTGCAGTAAATTAGATCTTCAAGTACAATGAATATTAATGTCTTTCCATTAACATGACTATTTCTAAAACAATATATTTTGTCTTTACATATGTGTGTTTATCTTGATAAAAGTTCTGTTTCATGTCAAGAAAAATGTTATATTTATATGAATTTGGAAAGCTGCTCAAAATTGTCAAGCTTGCATCATATAGATTCCTTAGAGAGTGTGATGTATTTACAACTTCTCTTCCTGAGGCTATCCAGTCACTGATGGTGTCCCTAATTATTTTGATAGGTTGTGACAGAACCACCTAATGGTCTGAAGCTGAATTTGAGAGCCACCTACTTCAGAATCCCCCCAGAAGCTTTAGAGCAGTGCCCACATCCTGCCTTTAAATCCTTAGTCTACGTCTTGGCATTTTTCCATGCCGTGGTTCAGGAGAGAAGGAAGTTTGGAAAGGTCGGCTGGAACGTACCATATGATTTTAATGAATCTGATTTCCAGGTAAGAACATAATTACAACAGCTCTTATACTTTTGAGTTGCTCAGATTACTTTGGAAGGCCTTTAATCCATCCAGCTTTAATCCTTTCTCACTCTAAGATTTTACTTCATTTTTGCTCTGCTGATGTGGACTCATGTAGACTCCTGATCTTCTAGGATTCAATTCTGGCCACTAAAAATTAATCAGATTCCAAGACCTTCATGTTTATATTGCCTCTCTCATGGGTTTCTTTCGTGAGAGGTTGTGTACTTTTTAATGATTGAGAAAGAAATAATTGTTAGTTTTCAAACAAGAAGTACACTAAAGAAAATCTATGGATATGTGTAGATGATTTATGAATCTTTGTATCTCTTGTGTTCCAACAACTTTACTAGGTCTGCATGGAAATTCTTAACACATACCTGACAAAAGCTATCCAACAAAATGATGATGAAATCCCCTGGAGCAGCCTCAAGTATCTTATTGGTGAGGTGAGTGCCTGCACTTGATGGTAAAAGAATCCAGAGAAATTAAGCTTCCATTCTGCATGGGCTGTGTCCTCAAGTAAAGCTGGCTGAGAATCTCTCTTGGGCAGTCTTGAAACTCCTGTGTAGCTTTGAGCAAGTCACTTAATCTCATTGTCTCAATGAAACAGGGCCACTGTGTGTAACTGCACCACGGGGGAGTTATGGTGCTTAATTAATTTTGAGTGAGGGAGCTCTTGGGATCCTCTGGTGAAAGGTACTGAGCAGCAGAGCTTCACAGCCTGACTGTACAGGGGAGTGTTGCTGACGTGAGAGCTGGACAGACAGGGCTCTTGCAGTGCCACGTGTGACACAGGGTGGTGCAGTACCCACCCAGCTCAGTGACATGAAATCCTGGAGAAAGCTGTTCTTTTGCAGCACTTAATCACAGCTGAGCCTGGACTGGTACCACTGCACATAAATCACCAAGACTGCTTATTAGGAGTGGCCAGAGAAGTGATCTCCAGACTAAGGCCAAAATCTTCCTGCTTGTTTCCCCTTGAGAGGGAGCTGGAGAAGATGTCCTTGGTGTCCTGGAGCCAGTTATACCATGCAGCCCCTGTGAAAACAGAGTGGTTTGGACATTTCAGTGGATTTTCAGTGCTCCCCAAGGCAGTGCTGCCATCCTGCTCTACCTGTTTCTAGGTCATGTACGGCGGGCGCGTCATCGACAGCTTCGATCGCCGCATCCTGAGCGTCTATATGGACGAGTACCTTGGTGACTTCCTCTTCGAGACGTTCAGAACGTTTCATTTTTACAGAGACGACAAGGTTGTTTATACAGTTCCACAAGGGACTGTGAAGGCTGACTTTGTGGGTAAGAAATGCTTCTCCTGCCACCTAACTTTGCATTAGGAAATCAACAAGTCTTGCTTGCGGTTCACGGTCCCTCCCTACTGCTGTTGTGGGATACAAGTTGAAAGGAACTGAAAAGAATCAATACTGTTCTTGCTTTCTTTGTCAAGCCCTTTATAATGTGAGTTTAGCAGCCAGCTCCTCAGTTCTTTTAAAAAGAAATAACCTAATCCCCAGGTAAGCAGCACATCAATGTTTTCATTATTAGCTGATGTGTTTCCGAGCGGTGCGAGTGCATTTCGTGCTTGAGAACTTTGAATCCTTGCAGCGTTTCAACACCAGCTCCATTTTTTTACCCATCAGAAAAATTCCCAGATGGGCTTCCCTGCACTGCTGTAGTTTTTTTGGCCTGGTAACTGTGGTTTGTGTGTTTTTACGTTGCAGAGGCTATAAAATCTCTACCTCTTGCCAACACCCCAGAGGTGCTTGGCATTCATGCCAACGCCGAGATCGGGTACTACACGCGGGCGGTGCGAGACGTCTGGTCCCAGCTCCTGAGGATGCAGCCTCAGACAGGTACGGGCTGTGTGGCTTTGGCTTTGTAAAGGTGAAATATTGAGGTGGCCCTGGGACTGTGACACCAGCCGTGCCACAGCTGTGCTGCACCTCAGCGTGCCTGTGTCCCCTTGGTGCTGCCTGTGCCCTGTGTGGGTGGTGCAAGATGCTGGGGACGTGCTGGGGTTGTGTCATGGCTCTTGGGAGCGGGAACGCGGCGGTGAGCGAGGCAGCTGCCAGCACAGGAGTTCAGGATGTGCCAGAGGCATGCAGGGAGTCTCCTGGTGCAGATGGCAGTGCTGCAGAGGGTGGGGGGACTTCTCTGCCAAAAGGGGAGCCCAGCTCTCAGAGTTCTAGAGCATTCCCAATAGAAGCAGTAGTTTATGCAGAGTTAAGTCTTTCTAAACCATTTTGGTTTCAGGTGAAACTGGTATGGGAATTAGTCGAGATGAACACATTGCAAATGTTGCCAAGGACATAGAAACCAAAATCCCCCCAGTATTTGATCTCAGCCAGATCCGGAAGGACTTTGGACCAAACGTGTCCCCCACGACTGTGGTGCTGCTGCAGGAGCTGGAGCGTTTCAATCAGCTCATTGTTCAAATGGCCAAGTCACTGGCTGAACTGGAGCGTGTAAGTAGGAGCACAGCTACCAGGTGCAGTCAGGCTGTACCTGCCCTGGGCTGCACTCAGGCTCTCCCTGTCTTTCCAGGCCTTGGCCGGAGAGGTTGGAATGAGCAGTGAGCTGGAGGACGTGGCCCAAGCATTCTTTAACGGACAGATCCCTGGGATCTGGCGGCGGTTGGCCCCTGACACGCTCAAAACTCTTGGAAACTGGCTCGTTTTCTTTAGAGATCGGTACAACCAGTACACCAGCTGGGTAAGCAAGTGCCTCCTGAAGGGCTTTTGTTTTGTCAATCTGCATCTTACACCGTGCAAATAGGTGCAGGAGTCAAGTGACCACACATGGCTCTAGATACTTGAGTTAATGCCAACCACCAGCTAGAATGCTAATGAATCATTGCATGGCTGTGGGTGCAAGACAGAGGAGCCAGGCTGATCTTTCAGAGTGATGGGCTCTGGGCTGAGGACTGGGGTGTTGGGAGGACCAGGCATTGCAGGTTGTCTCCTGTGCTCACAGATAACCCAGGGGGAGCCCAGGGTGCTGTGGCTCTCAGGCCTGCATGTCCCTGAAGCGTATCTGACAGCGCTGGTTCAAGCCACCTGCAGGAATAACAAGTGGCCCCTGGATTGCTCCACCCTCTACACAGAGGTGACCACGTACAGGACTGCAGAAGATGTCCCTGAAGAGTATACTCAAGGTAGGTGTTTTTTGGGTTATTTGGCAAAGATAATGGTTAATTGGTGAGAGAGAGAAGTTTGCCTGGCATTGGGAGTGGATTACTTTGATTAGAGCTTTTCAGACCACAGCCTTGGTTTTGCATTTACCAGTCCAGAGGATTTCAAGCTGGGAAGTAGCTGGGTTCAGGTTTCTGCTTTCGTGCTGGGCCCCTGAGTGCACAAAGGATGATCTTTCGTCAGCTCTTTTCAGCATATCACGTGTTTGAACTTAAACCTCTCCTTTGTGCTCTCACTTGCCTTTTTTTTTTTTTTGTACTGGCTAGAACATTACCTAGTCATAGCAGGTTTATAAACACCTATTTAAACCAAAAGTAACACATTTAAATATAAGTAAATACAACTGTGTATGACTTACTGTGTGTCTCTAGGGAATCTCTATGACCAGTGCTGCTCTAATTACTAAATACACCAAACTCTGGGGAAGGGATGGTCAAGCTACAAGACTTCTGAGCACTAGATTCGGTTGGGAACAGAGGAGGAAAAAGAAAAATCTGAATGTTTTTCTTAAATCTTAGCTTAAGAGTCACCTCAAGGGCTTACCTATTCTTCATTTACTAGCATTTCATCAGAATGCTTGGCATTTGCACCAGACCAGCTCTGTCCCAAGCTTTCACCTTTGGTCAGAATGATCCAAGGAGCAGTCCCACAGGAGTTACAAAGCTCTCACAACCTGATTATTACCTGGGCAAGTAACTGGTGGCTGTCATCCACTAGGGGCAAGAAAACTGAGAGCACATCAGTATTTATTCCTAATAATGTTTATCATCATAGTGCAACTGAGACAATTTGGATTTGAAAAAAAAAATATATAATCTAACCATAGTAGGTCACAGCTGAGTTATCTGTGGTCTTTGTTTTTATAAACTCATCTCTGTGAGCTGCAGTCTGTGATGAAGCTTGGTCATCCCTCTATGTACCAAGGACAGCTGCTGAAAAGCTTGGTCATCCCTCTATATACCAAGGACAGCTGCTGCAGGAACTGCAGCTTAAACTGCTTTTTTTTGTTGAGTAGCTCAGTTTACAGGTGTTGCCTTTTCTGCCTGTACAGGCTGCTTTGTTTCGGGTCTGTTTCTGGAAGGAGCAGAGTGGGACAGTGAGCGTGGCTGCCTCATCAGAAGCAGGCCTGGGGTGCTGGTGGTGGAGCTGCCCATTCTGAAGATCATCCCCATTGAAGTGCAGCAGCTCAAGCTCCAGGTACTGCTGCCTGGGCAGGGGGCACCGTGGCCCAGCAGCTTCTTAACACCCTTCTGGGTCCATATCTTAGGAGCTGGCAGGCCCTGCACTCTCCACACACTCCCCAGCATTCTGTCATTGCCACCAGGACATGAAGTGTGAGGTTTAGCTCTTAGATTAGCCAGCATTAAAGTCCCTCTTTCCCAAGGGTGACATTCGAGGGGGGTTAATACATTTCTGTTACTATTTAAGACTTGTACCCAAAAAAATAGAATTTCTGAAGCCAGTCATCACTCCTAGAGCTCTTCTTGTTTCCAGTTCCCTGGAGCCCTTCAAGCATTATTCAGTGTCCTTTCTTCCTCCCTGCTCTTTCAGAACACCCTTCGGACACCCGTGTACACGACCTCCCAGCGGAGGAACGCGATGGGCGTTGGCCTGGTGTTTGAAGCTGATCTTCACACTAGAGTGCACATTTCCTACTGGGTCCTTCAAGGCGTTTGTCTCACCTTGAATGCAGAGTGACAGTGTGAAGGTACTGCAACAGAATCCAGCCCTTTGGGGGGTGGGGGGCTCAAAGTCATCAGTGATTCATAACATGGGCAGTGTTTACCTAGGCACGCCCGAGTATGAGCATTGAGCTTGGCTTAGACACATTTGGAAAGTGTTCCATAATGACCATTTCCTTTTAGCAAGGTTCCAGGCTGGTCTCCATATGTGAGAGCAATACTACACACACACAAAGACTACAGTTTGCCTGTATGGTTGTAAGAAATGTTTTAATTGCCCAAAGCATCACTTCTGCTGTGCTTAGAAGCGGTGCCTTCCATCAGCCTCCAACAAGTGGCAGGGTCGAGCAGTCATACAATAGATCACCATAAAAATATGGCAAAGACCACCAAAAACCCCCCAGACCTGCTGCTGGTTAATGCCACACACTTAAAAAGAGTAACCCCCAGAAGAACAAACTTTCTTTAACCAACCATTTTCCAGGAACAGCTTTTCCTGATCCCTCCACCCGCCCCACCCCCAGCCAAGGTGGAACGTGGCGAGTGTTCTAGAGCTTCAGAACAGCAAGTGACTGAGTTGGGAGGGTGCCCAGGGCACAGGGGGTGTTCAACCCCCCGCCCTGAGGGAAGGTGTCATGCTGCATGGGAAACTGAGCAGTGCCACAGTTGGGAAGAAAAGCTTTTGTCATCCTGCCAGTGCTGTCATGATCCGATATTTGGATACAATTTCATAACATTTATAAAAGTGGGGAAATCCCAGGCCAGGACCAAGGTCTATGCCAGGGTCAGAGGTGGAGGGTATAGGAGGGGGGATCTGGTTCAGAATTTTCAGGGGATGAGGGTGGCAATCTACACAAAAGACTACAAGATTCACTCAACCGACTAACCAGATAGGCAAAGCGAGCGCAAGGCCACGACAAATGCAAAACAAAACCTGTAAAGAAAATAATGAGGATGGCAAACATGGCAAAGCAGGCAAGGATGGCATGCTCCATGATATCATCCTGCCTTTGCATGGCACTTAGCATGTCATCACTCAAAACCCTCATGTCACCTCTTAACATTTCCAAGATGCTCACAATGGGCCAGTGGGGCTGAGTCCTGGGGTGCAGGAGTCGGGTGCTGGTTCAGCCTGTGCTGGGCTGGCCACGTGCTGCTCTGGCTACACAGCAGGAAAAAGAGGCCCAGGCCCTCCTGCCATCAGCAGCTCAGGGCTTTTTCAACTCATAGATAGTTTTAAGCTAACTATGTAAAAACAAACTATAGACTAGGGAATCTGCAACATAGACTTTGCTTATACAGTCCTTACCATGGATGGTTTTGGTTGGTAAACTGCACGAATGTGTTTAACACCTTCTGGGGATAAAGTGGTTGCAAACTGTGTCTTGGCTACTACTGAATAAGGTGGATAGACCAGGGAATTATACAAGGCAAAAACATTAATGTTGTTAAACCACACAAAACAAAAAAGAGGATACGTTTGATGGTTGGGCCACCTGGAAGCCATGAAAACAGATCAAGTTCCCAGTCTTTCCAGGTCTGGACTGGGACAGGAGCCAGTTTCTGCATTCCTTGTGTGATGTCCTTTACAACTTTCCCATTACCATCAATTTTCAAACAACAATTTGTTAAATTCAGTTTTGCACATGCTCCTCCCTCTTCTGCCAATAAGTAATCCAAAACCATACAATGTTGGAAGATCACTGTCTGTTTTATTAGTCATGATTTCCACTGCTGCTTGGCATCTAATAATCCACTTTAAACTATAAATTTGTTCTCTGGTACCATAAATTATTTAATCATCATATAATTTAATCTCTAAAGTTCTTCCTTTCTGGCCAGGCAGAAGAAAAAACAGTGGGCAAATATACCCCACATAACATATCACACCCCAGACTTGCTGGTAAACTGATAAGCTTGGCTTATCAAAACATACATTTACCAACTCTGGGGGTAAGGGGCCTCCCAAGATTTTTTTGAGGGAGTAGCTATACCCTTAGTTATAATACATATATAATCTATTAACACAGTAAGTGCATTCCCATGCCCTGGGTTTAAATGTACAATGACACCCAGATGCTCCTGGGAATTTGTTGGAGAGCAAAATGGCATGGATCCTGTAATTATCTCCCTATAAAGAAAACCAAGAGAAAACACATATCGACTCACCCTGTGAGTCAGAGGTTGAAAGTATAAGGCACTCCACTTTCTCACTATTGGTGGTGTTACATGCAAATAATTAAAAGTCTTGGTGAACATTATGTTCCCTATTGAGCATTTCACTACTGCAAGGTTTACCGTTAAAGCACAAGAAGCTATTTCTCAGTCATTCAGTACAATCTTTACACACAAAAGCATCACAATTATATCAATTGCAACTCCCCATAATTATCTTAATTTTAAAAACTAATTTTCTATCTCCTATTTGATACGGTGGCCACCACTGATTACAATATTGTTTCATCTTTTTGTTAGGGAATCCCCTCTAAATTTTATTTTTTTTTTCTTCCGAACTTTCAGGATGAATCCTTAAGGGATACAAGGCTTTTATTGTCTCTTCACGTAAGTGCCACAATTACAAGACAAAAACAACCACAAAAAGGTGAGAAACTTGAATAAGCTGGAAAGAAAAAGGATCTTTTTAAATGGAAAAAAAAAAAAAAGAACGGTCTGTTTACCAATTCCTGGATGGCTGCAAGAGAGATTAGAGGGGCAACAAAAAGAAAGCAGACTTCTCCATGTCCTGGAAAAGGTAGCCACGTTCAAAAAAACCAGATTCTGTTAAAAACGAAGAAACATTTAAAAATATACAAGAAAACCTAAAATAAATGTTGCTTTCTTTGTTACAAGTCAGCTGCCTTAAACTATAGGTTTAATTTAAAAAATGGAGGGTTGGTTTGTAATGTCCACAGACTGTGAAAATCTCAAACATTTCCAGGTGCTAAACCAAAACAAATTACAATCTAGGCCACAAAGGGCCAGGACAGGTAGAGTGTCAGGGTGGTTTAGTTTTCATCCCATCTTCCTTCTGTAAGACAAAAGAACAGACCGGTCTCGACTCACTCATGAGTCAGAAGTTAAAAGGAGGGTAAAACTTATTTTTCTTTAGAAAGCTACAGTTCTAAATCCTAAGAGGTCACCACTAAAGCCCCCCCACAGGCTCTTCCCTAGGTGCACCGAGGCAACATTTAACATACAAAAACTTGTGACACTTTCACCATTGGGATCCTGCCGACTACGCCGGTTAATGTCACGATCCCGTATCTGGATACGTGGCAGTTTTTATGAAAGGTTTAAAGGTGATCCCCAAATGGTGAAATTAAGACGAAACGAGGTCAGATGTCACATGCATAACAAAGTTTTATTAGAGTAGCAGAGCAGAGTTTCTAAAGCAGACAGGACAGGGAGAAAAATAGAAACAGAAAAGGAGAATGCAGAGGAGAAGCAGTGATAGAATAGTCACCACCACGGTCCAGACGACGAGGTCAGTGGGGCAGAAAGCTTCTTTCTTTCCAGGAAAATGTTTCTTCTTTCCCACACTGTCCCAGATTTTTTATATAGTTCTTGCCCACTACACCCCCACTTCTCTCCCTGTGCAGATGAGAAATTCCTTCTACCTTCTCTGTACTCCTCTGAGAGATAAGGGAGAGGGGCATCGTGTAGATAGCAACAGTCCTTTCTTTTGCTAATTGGTGAGATCAGCCATTGTAAATTGGGGAATTAAGGCAGCAGACACCTCAGGCTAATTTATTGCAGGAGGATAGGTAGTCTTCGTGAAATATCGAGGACACTTCACTCCCAGCGCCAGCTGCAGACCTCCCCCATTCCAATCTCAGGCACACATCTCGGCAGAGGTGGGGAGGGGGGGTCTCCAGACAAACAACAGATGTCCTGAGTGTCTCAACTTCTTGGACTGTTTGAGACAAACGCTATTATGTCCTGCATGTCACAGGTGCCTTAGTGGGGGAAGCTGGATGCTCCAAGGCTCCAGAGGGAGACACACCAACACACAGCTGCAGGAAAAGCTCACGAGGGGCAGGCTACAGCTGGCACAGGGCAGGACCGAGGGCAGGCAGGGATCCTTCATCAGCTTTCACAGGGATTATGCGTTCCAAGTTTTTAAAGGCACATCATAAGCTTAGCAGCATTTGGGAGCCATTGTTTCTTGCTGGTCCTACTCAGAGGCTGCAGCCAAGAGTGAAGCAGAGATGAGCTGGAGGTGTGGATCAGAATTAAGAAAACAAGAAAAGGACAAATTTGTGCTCCTTTCCAAAAAAATCAGATACTCTCACGGCTCTCAGTATGCCTTCCTTTCCTAGAAAAAAGCTAGTAATAAAAAAATAATTGAGTAGTCTTAACATATGCAGGGTTTACCTGTTGCACACTAGAAGGGAGCAGGGGAACCAGGGCAAGTGCAAGGCAAGGCCATCCAATCCCCAAGGATAAATGCCAGGTTCTCCTGCAAGGATCGCTTATATCTCTAAAAACTAAACACACACATTTTCGAGGGACACCTCAGGTTTCTAAACTGGCAGAAGCCAACACTGTCTGATCATGCATGCCCAAAACTTTTTCTTTTTCTTTTTTTTTTTTCAGGAAATAATAATAATCCCTTTAAAAAAAAAAAAAAAAGTGCAGGTTAGAGCACAAAGAACCATTTCTGTTTTTTTTCTCCTTGGAAAAGGAGCTCTGAGCCAGTGTGGAAGGTGCTACAAGTGCAGTGTACTGCCTAGTGTGGAAGGTGTGAGGGAGCTGTGCCATTTGAATATAGAAACAAAACCAACCCAACCCCACAAACCACCCCATACTGCTTCCATGAGGCATGTTAACCCTTTCAGAGTGCTTTACCCAACCCCTACCTCCCCTGCTTTTGATTTAAAGCCACAAACTGAGTCTTTGGGATGAATCAAGTAACACTGGCTGGAGTCTCAGGCTTTTGAGAACCTATGAACACCATCTGCAAGGGAGCGCGTCTGCCGGACGCGGAGGCCTCGGGGCCTCGTGCCGTGTGGGTACCACTGCACTGGTCTCACTGCTGAGAGAGGGGCTCTGGCTGCAGGTCAGTGTTTGTGTGATGCATTTACAACACCGTGGAGACACAAGAACCAGGGTGGGGGCACAGATGCCAGGCAGTGCAGAGCACTGCAGGTTCAGGGCGAGGTTTGTTTTCACCACCCTTGCTCGCTAAGGCAGCCTGCAGCCCGTGCCTCTGTCCACACCACAAGAAACAGAGCAGTGCTCAGAAGCAAGCGGTTGGGTTCCCCTGATTTGGCCACAGCATGGAGTAGTTATATATACCTTGCCATATGAACACAGTCCTACTGGGTTTTGTTCGAGGAGCATAATCTATTAATGATGGACCCGGAAGAAGTTTGGCATGCATGGGGGCATCAAAAGAAACTTTACTGCAGGTGCTATTCATCCTACAGGATCACAGTGCATAAACAGCCACAGAGTAGAGCGTGTCAGTGGTTTTATTCAAACTGTTCTGTCGTTCCCTGAGTGCTTTCTGCCCACTTTGCTGCCATGGACCTGCTCCATCGCCAGCGTTTCGAGCCCGGGCTGGGCGGGCGCGGCGTGGTGGATGCGATGGGCCACCCCGATGTGCGCCTTGTGCGGCTTCTCCCGCGCCGGGCTCTGCGACTCCCTGCCCGCGCGATCCGACGCGATAGGGGGGATGACTAAAGGCCTCTCCTTGATCAGATGCACCTCTGCCGTTTCCCTGGGCAGCAGGAAGGGAGTGGGATCGGGCATGGCATCCACGGGCTCTCTCAGCAGTAGCTTCCTGCTCTCGGACCCTATCCGATAGGCCTCTTCGAACTCGGGGTTGAGCGGCGTCGACAGGCTCTTCTTCATCCTGCGCCGCGGCGTGTCCGGCGGTTTGTCCTTGGGAGGGGACGGCTTGTAGCTGGACAACACGGGACTGCCCGAGGGGGTCCCCTCCGACGTCCCCCCTGAACTCATCATCAGCTTCTTCGTGGTGGTGTGCAGCTGAGAAGTTAGATAAGAAATGGTGCTCGCTCGCTGCTCTAGTTCACTCCACAACATGTTGAGCTTATGGCTTGCTGTTTTTAGCTCTTCCAAATACTTCTTTTCTCTCTCTTTAATAGTGTTTTCCAGCACCATTATCATCGCGTTCTTTTGTTCAAGTTCTTTCAATAATTCACTGTTTTCAGCCTCTTTGACTTTTAGCTGAGCTTCAAGATCTTCACACTTCCGTTTGAGTTCGTCACTTCTCGAACTACCATTTTCTAGAAGAATGGGAAAAGCAGAAGTGTTTCAACAACAGCCACCAAGCAAAATGGTGCCAACAGGGTTCCTTTTGCCATCTCAACGCCATAAAAGAAGTTCCAAAGACTAACTTCAGATAATACTCTTAAAATTACTTCATCCTGAGAAGCACCAGGATGGCTTTAAGGAAATGATGAGCTGGTGCCACTCACCGTGGTTTGATACTGTTGATACCAAGTAGAGACACATCACGTGTTCTGGGGAACAAGGATACAGACACTGCTTGCTAAACCTGTTCAAAACTGGAGCCATTTTGCAAATCTTCTGCTTATTAAGAGGAACTCCTCTCACTGCAGGTGCCACGCTGGCTGCTGTCACTAATCTTATATCTATTTTTTATTTATAAAGTCAACATGCCAGTGCAAAGTATTCTCACCTACTTGTAATGGAGAAATGCAAACATTAAAGGAAGTTTAACATGAACATTATTAATAGAAAAATGCTTTGAATTCCTTACCTGACAGGTCTGAATTATTTACAATCAGCTCATAAGTTAAATCTGAGGAAAAAAAAAGTGGTTTATTTTTGTTAGAACATCATCATCTGCCCCATCTGTCAAACATGTTTACAATGGTACATTTCAATAAAAACATTAACAAACTCCCCCCCCCCCAGCCTGAAGCACTAATAGGGATCCACTGCCCATTATCAAATCTGTGAAACACCAGTAACAATCACCTCTCAAACTAAACCCTCTGCTGAATGATGACACCTGTGCCCGAGCTACATGCTGATCACCCCAAGAGCACCCTGGTGGGGTGGGCTGGCTTGCTGAGCTTTGGCTGAGGTAGGAAGCAGTTGCTCTGTCTGTGTGGAAAGACTCAGGCTGTGAATTGTGGGGGTACCTGTGCAGTGCTGCTGCAGGCGCCGGATCTCGGCGTGCAGCCCCTTCAGGGTGTTGGCGTGTTCCCGCTGCAGGAACAACAGGTTCTTCTGGGCACTCTGCAGCTGGTTCTCCAGGTTTGATGTTGCCATCCTGACATGCAGCTATCCTGTCAGCAAACAGACGTTGAAACAGTTACTGTGTGCAGGCAGAGACCCTCCCACTACCACCCGCATCACCTGAAGCCTCCACTGCACGAAGGGACACAAGCAACTGCCACAAGAGGGTTGTGGCCATTTCAGTTACAAGTGCCTAAGTTCATAGAAAGCCTAATTATACTCTAGGCCAGAGCAGTGCAAGGAATTCATTTGTTTGGAGTTAACACATTTAAAGGATTAACTTCAGACAGACTAAGTCACTAATCCTGTTACAAGATAAAAGTGGACCTCTAAGAAGGGGGCTGAGTCTTTTTGGGGGCGGGAGGACGTCTACTTACCTCCAGGGATACAGGAGTTGGTAGCCTCCCTGGACAAGATCAAGCAGAAAGCACTAAGGCACAGCACCACTGAAGAGAAATGCAGAGCAGGGAGTGTAACCCTGTTAAACCCTGCTGCAGCACGAGGGGCATTAGCTCCTCATTACAGTACCAAGGGCTGAAGTTATCTCTGGCTTCATACAAACAGTTGCAGTATTGAGGTTACAGAGATAAGTAAAGAATCAGGATTCCCGTTGCCTGGACAACCAGCAGCAATGGCATTACAGCCACAGTCTGGAATTACAGGACCACATGTGCATAAAACAGACCTTGATTCTGTCCCGTGGCTGCCTTGCAGGCACCTGAATGGGTTTGTCTGCGTCCAGGGCTCTTGTTGATGTGACTTTCATGACAAAAATTGGATTCTACAGGTTTAAGTTTGATAGAGCATTTGTTCAGTGTAACACACTTTTGTCATTCCTAAATGTAACAGCCCTGCGTTTAATTTTCTACTTCTTAGTCTCCAAAAGAGCACCAGACTCAGTGCTCCTGCACCTTACCAAAGCAAGGGAAATCTCACACACAGAGCCTTCCTTTCATGTGTGACTGTATGGGTTTTCTGGCTCACAGTTCATAAGCAGGTTTCAGTCCCCTGGTGCATGCAGACAACTCCTGGGGGTTTTGCAGGCGACACAGCCTTGATGTCTATGGCCTGAGTTCTGGGTTGATTCGTTGGGAGTTGCCTCTCCAATGCTCACCTGAATGGAGACCCTTCCCCCTTGCTCAGGACATTGGCCAAGGTGACTTTTTCCTAAGACTGAGAGCCCTTACCTGGCATGGTGAGTGAATATTTAGCATGCTGTAAGTCTGCAAGCACGGGTGATTAACACTTGTCTAATAGGTTATAGTGTGTTCTTGCTTTTAAATTGTAATAGTGCATTCTTCCACTGTATCCAAAAACCCCTGCATTAGTGGTGTATTAGATTTAAAATAGTTGGTTTGCTTGGGCCTTACAGTTAAACCTGTGAGTTCAAATAAATCATTTGCATAAACCTCATACTCCAGTCTCTTGTGGCCACAGTGACCCTAAATGACACCCTCATCCACTGACTTATCCTGCAGAAGCATATATTTGAGTGTTAAAAAACCCAAGGTGAAGGTGTAAAATAAAAGATTCCAAGGAATCCACCTTCTGTGCCAGGGCAAAACAGAGCTGTGGGTTACTCTGTAACAGAGATTGAAGATTAAATTCAGTGCTCAAAAAGAATGAGGGTTATGGTGCCAACTGGTCTGTGTTGAGTGGAACGGGTCATTTCACAATTGCCATCGTTAGCAAACAAGCAAAAATTATGGACTGAAAATAGCCTCAAGAGAGGCTAAATAAGAAATAAACTCAGTTGTTCATACAAGCTCTTGCTCTGCGACCACTGAAGAGCAGTTGCTCTGAGCTGTGCCTGCTTTCCATGCCCTGGGATGCTCCATGACTGCCCCATGGGCACCTCCTCACTGCTCACTGCAGAGGACACAGCACTTAGTGTGGGTGGGGTACCATTAATTTTCAGGTCTGATGATATTTTATCTGTGTTATGTTTTCAAAGTGACATCATCTTGTTTGTACAGCTGACTCTTCAGACTGACAGAAGCTTTCTGGAATCATCCACTGGAATCATCCACTTTAAGTGATGATTATATTCCTAGTGGCTGAAGACAACAGCAGAATAAACCCTGCAAGAGCCCAGAGAATTGCTTGGGCAATTCAAGAGAAGTCTCTTCAGACTTCAGAGAAAGATTTATCTTAAAAAGCCTGAAGGTGCCACATCTGTTTGTACAAGGACAAGAAGCTGGGAGAGAAGTGAAGTCCTGGCTGTGACCCTCCAGCATGCTCACAGCCACCATGCTTCCCAGGACAGGACAAGAGGGGACATTATTTGCTTCAACAAAGACTCAGCTCTTTGTTGTCTTGTGAGGGGACAGTGTAAAGTAATAAAAAAAATAAATAAAAATCTATTCAGGTACATCTCTCATTAGAGTTTCAAAGAGAAATCCCGTAAAGCATTAAGCATATTGCATTAAGCTGATTTCATCTCCTGCTCTCTGGAACAAGAACAAATGTGCAGCCAAGAATAAGGCTGTGATCAAAAAGCACAAGAGAAACAGCAAAATGCAGCAGGCAACTGAGCCCTTAATAGCCCCAGTGAGCAATCTGCTCTGAGACAGCTCTGAAAGGAACCAGCCTCTGGCTGCATTTCATCAGATGAATTAAGGCAGTGCTGGGAAGAAAGCTGGAACTGCATACACCACAGATCAGTGATGTCACTGCTGCTTCCCCTTGCCCCTTGTCTCCAAAGCAACATCTGACAAAAGAGTTTGTTCTGTTCTTAGACAACTGGAGTTGGGCACGCAGAGCCTGGAGAGCTCCTGTGAGGAGCACAGATTGCATTTGATCAGGATGATAAAACATTAAAAGGGGCACTGCTGAGTTCACCTCCCTTGTGCAGCAAGGCCTGTGAGAACCACCACCAGTGTCTGACCTGTCACCAGTTCACCAGCTCCAAACACTGCTCAGGGTCAGCACCATCACAAAATGTTTCTAGATGGAGCTCAAAGATTGAGCTCAAGTCCTCTGGACAACGGATTCACAATGTCTCTTAAATATAGTCTAAGAGGAATGAACAGAACGAATTAAACAGCAACTCTTCAATCCTTGCTGCCCCTACCTAAGCCCCCACCTTCCAGGAATGTTAAATCAACATTCACCTTAAAAATGACCTGCTCTGTCTCTGTTACAAGTGCATATTCCCTTAAAAAAAATTAGTATTTTTCATTTTCAATTTAACATTAATCAAGGGCTTCCAAAATGTACCACTTCTTCACATGACTGTCCCAGACAACTGCTAACAACAGCCAGTTCTTGCCTTGCAGGTGATGTGCAGGCTCCAGGCCTTTTCTGAGATTAAGTATTTGGATCAAGCTCAAAATATTTCACAAGGCAACGAGCATCTGGCTGCATAAGGTGCCTTTGCACAAAATCAGAGCATCTCTACACCTGATGCAAGATAAGAGGGGGGAGATGCCAATCTTTGACTTTAGACACAGTCCAAAGGCAGCTACTGGAAAGAAGCCCAACCAACCATCATTAGCATTTCATTCCTGCTTGGTATCCACTACACAGACCCAAATAACCTCCTTTTACACAGTTGGGGTGCCCTATTGCCTGGGAAGCTGCTTTAGCTCCCTGCCAACACATACCCACACCTTCTGCAGACATGCAAGGGCAGGCAGGTATCTTCCTCTCCACTGGTATCTACCTGCACACCCTCAAATCATCACAAACCCACCAGAATGCTTTCTGCATGCTGCACAAAACACTATTTCAAGAGCTAATTAAGGCCACGGGAGTCTTTCTGGAAGAGTCTCCAAAGCTTTAGCCAGTGTCCATTTTAAAGACTCTCTCATGCTGCAGCTCCAATGATAAGATGCCCAAGGGACAGACACTCAGCTGTTCCTTGCTGAGATCAGCTCTCCACCTCAGCCATCCACTGAGTGTTTGTTCAGCTTATTTTAAAGGAGATATTAAAAGAAACCACTGCCAGGTCAAGGGCTTTGCCATCTTTCTGCTTAGATGGTTGCTCTAAGTCCCCCCACCCCAGTACCACTGTGCTTCCAACGTTGATCCAGCACCAGCACAGTTTAGTAACAGCCCATTGCAGCCCCTGATTTGTGTTCCCCTCTCTTTTCTGTCCATGAGACTAAACCAGCTCCTCAGCTCCTTTACCATTCCCACTGGTTTTCAGTGCTATTTTACTTAGTTGTTTCTCCACCTCTGATTCCATCTGATCAGAGCCGTAACAGTTAATTTCTAAACGTCCCTCAGGAAGCTCAGGTTTTAGTACTTTAGTAAGAAAATACACTTTTTTTGTTACTCCTACAGCAATTGGAATGGCAGCAGGAAGAATAATTAAACAGATGCAACACACTCCTGGTAGTGATGATTTAATTCTCCTTGATGGTCTAAATGAAAAAGCTGTTTCTTTGCACAGAAATTACTGACTGCTGATGTGCCCAACTGGGCCTGAACTCACAAGGACTGACAGGAATAATTCACATGGAGTTTCCTCCATCCTTGAGACCCACCCACCCCCAGAGCTGTCACAATGGGAGCAGACTAAAACCAAGCAGATGTTGAGATCACTACTGAGACAGACACCAGTAGAGAATAAAAGCAAATGGTCCTGCAGTGGCATTTACAATTATTCTGACCAACACCAGGGTATCCAGTGCTATGGCTGCACAGCTGTCAAAAAGAAATTGCTTAATCTGGCAGAAAACACTGAAAATTACCTAATTGGGGCATAATTCACCTTAGGGAAATAAAGAATGGATCGTTTAAGTAACACCAATTACTTCAAATTAACTCCTTCAACGATGATGAAGTCCAACACAAACCAAAAAAATTCCTACACTGGTTTCATGAAGTTACTTGGGCATTTTTTCACCCAGATGAGGAACATAAAAAACCATGGAGCTACAGCTATCCAGCCTGGCTGTGACTTTGTCTCACTCCTTCTGTTGCATTTCTGAAATGCTCCCAAATCCCCTGTCTGTGAACCAGGTCAGGGAACGGGTCCAGCTGACAACAAACCTGTTTTGCCACTGGTTATTTTTCAGCAATGGTTCACCAGGCACCACTGCAGACATTAAATAAAACCAAACCCAACTCTGTAACCAGGGCAGGCAACACTGCTCCTGCAGCAGCACCAGCTCCAGCCACTCCCCTGAGCTTGAGCTCCTACTGCAAGAGCTGCAGAAATGATCATTTCCAGAGTTTACCTGGAATAGCTGTGAAACACATCCAAAGGCACTGAAGCCTTGCAGCAAGATGAATGAATCTGTCCTCTGAGGAGAGATCCATGTAGAGAGAACAGCCACTGGAACAGCAACTCTACAGAACAGCACAACTGTGTTGAGGCAGGTTTCACAGGCTGAGGAACGTGCTTGTCTCTAATGCATTCTGTGCTGCTGTTTCATAAGCCATTGATTTTATTATTTTAGAACAGCAGCTACCATCAAACATACCAAAACTGGTCTCCACTTTGCTAAAGGAGAGGTTTTGAGAGCTGCTGATGAAGGCAATCTAGTGGTGGTGATGACCTCTGTCCAAGTCCTGTCTCAAGCAAGTATTTATTGATTTAATTTAGGTAAACAGGCTGCCAAGAGAAGGCACTGCCAGCAGAGGGGCATTACACTCAGTTACATAACCCAGGTATCTCCAATCCAGACAATAAAGCTGCACCCAGCCTAAACCAAGCCTTCAGGAGGAATGGGAAGCAACCAAGCACACCTGCTTGGATTCCAAAGGCAACCTGCTGCTAATGGCATCACACACACAGTTCTTTCCACATAGAAGGATGCTCCTCTGCTCCACACTCTGCCTTTGGATGCCCCCCCTGGGCACTGACTGATTGCAGGGAGCTGCTGTGCCCTGGAGTAAGCTCAGCCTTTCCAGAGGCAGCTCTCACTCTGTTTGGGGAGAAAGCTCCCAGAATCTTACAGTTTGCAGTCAAGCAATGTTTTTAAATAACGTTGATCTTAATTATTTTGGTGAGAGACAGGATTTCAGCCCAGGAGCAGCAAGGTGTTTTCACATTTGAAGTACAAACCGAAGGTTTTCTAGGAGTGAAATGAAACATGCAGGGAAGAAACAACAACCCAAATAAAAGTGTTTTTTGTTTTTAAATGATTATTAACAAACACCTCACAGCAATCCTGATGCACTCTGAATACACTGTTTTCAGCAAGATACTGTCATGCCTCTAACCCTCAGCAGTCGTGTATTGCCCCCATTTATAGCACCATAAAGGACTTTTCTAACCTAAATAATTCTATGGTCTTTGACATCAGCAGGAGAAATGAGTTTGTAGATAACCATAGAAGATTATTAGGCAAAATTATTCACTGATGCCATGGAGATGCTGACTAACACGGATTATGGCACTGCTGGACATCCTTCTGTAGAGGAAGATACAGTTTATATCCCTTAAAATCAAGCACAGTGTACTGTCTGTACTAAATGCACTGTGATCTCCATTTGCTTTTCCAGGTATCCCAGGAGACAGAAAGAGTCACTTGTCCACAAAAAAAATTTCCTCAGCATTATAAACCGTTTCAGAAAGACAAAGGTGCCCATTCTCTCTACTGTTTACTACATTTTTTTACACTTTAATATTAAAAATGAGGTTAAATGGTGAGTAAAAAAAATTATGTAAAAGTATTTTGTTTACACAACTGAGCATTGCAGAACATGATGAATTCTGAGGTTATAAAAGCAATCTGTCAAAGTTTAGCTACTTTAAAACATAATTTTTTAAGCCATGGAAAAGTAATGAGACACTTAGAAATGGGAGCCCAACACAGTAGCAAAACTAATTTATTACAACTTGATTCCCTCTGTTATACCTTTCATAGTGGTCAAGAAATATTTTACTTTAAATTACAGTCCACCTTCTGGAATAATAGCACTGGGAAGTTCTTCTGCCTACTGCAGTTAAAGGATTTACTAATGTAGACAATCTGGATGAACAAATATATTGTCCTTACCACCTACAGCCTCTGGAATCAGGGCAGTTTGATTTTTCAAACTACAATGATAAAATGCATTTAAAAGAAAAAAATAATCATTTCAAAGACCCAAAAGTATGCAATTGTATCTGAAATCTGAACAACTATAAGGAATCAAATAAGATGGCTACTCTGGAATTTGCAATAACTCCTGGACTGAAAACTCCACACAACATTCAGACTGTCCAGGTACAAAATAACAGAATTATGGAATTGTTTGGGTTGAAAGGGACCTTCAGACAAAGGTCATCTAGTCCAGCACCCCACCCAACACGCAGGGGTATCTTCAACAACTAATCAGAGTATGGTACTAGGGTGTACACAAATATTTACATGTCAGCTTAGCCAATATTCTTTTTTTCTAAGTAGAAAATAAGCATTTAATACTTTTCTCTGTCATGATCACTGACATTTCACTGACTGTTGGAACCTCAGTACAACCAAAGAGCTTTACAAAATAACAAAACCACACGTTTGCCATTATCGGTTTCTAAAGCACTTGCTTTGAACTGTCAAATCAAGAAGCAACCTGCAGTTTAAGAGCATAAAGCTCTGTCTGCCACAGGCTCAGCCATACTAAAGCACCACAGAACTCCATTCACTAATGAGCAAGCTGCATGGCAAAAGGCACTGCATTTACAGTCACATCCATTTGGCTTTTGCTTTTTAATTAAGGAGCACGATTTAGATTGCTAAAGCACCAATAAAGCTTTTGAAGCTTAAGCATCTTACCATCTAGGCAAAGCCAACAAGTACCCCCGGACGCTTCTTATGCACCTGCAATGCAGATCAAAACGGACAATTCCACCCCCAGGGCTGCCTCGGCTTCTGTGGTTTTATTTACCTCCCCTCTCTGAGCTTGGCACGGTTTAAGGAGGCGAGCTCCAGCGCATCCCGCTGCTGTCCAGGGTGGGAAGGGCTCCTCCCTCCTCCCTGCCGTCCCACCCCATGTCCTGCGTAGGGAAACGGCAGCGATGCGGCTGGAAGCAGCTCCAGCTCTGGGGACGCCCTGCACTTCTTCGCTGTCATACCCACGAGAGACAGGAATTCTCCTCAGAAGGAAAAAAAATCTCCTCGTCTCAAATGAAGACGAATCCCAACTCGCTCCAAAATGCACCTGATACATCCATCCATCCATCCATCCATCCACCCGTCCTCTTTTTGCAGGCCCCGCGTTACTCGTGAGAACGACACTTTGGAAAGGGAAAATACACCATACGGACGGGGGGCTGGGGGGGATGAAAGAAGTTGGGATGCGAAAGCAGCCCGGGGGTGCGGGTGGGAGTCGGGAGCCCCCCCGCAGCCGGTGTGAGCGGTGCGGGGCCGATCGCTCCCTCCTGATCCCCGGGTACATTCGCAACCAGAAACGGGAGAAACGCCCTTGCCCGAGCCGGCAGGAACGGGAAGACCAAGGGGTAGAGAGCTGCAGCACAACCGCTTTGCTCCTCTACTGCTCTAGTGACCAGAAAACGACCCTTTTACCGCCCTTTGGTGCCGGGCCAGGCACACGGCTGGGACCAACCTTTCCCACCGAGCGCCCCGCTCATCGCCGCAGCTCAGCCCAGCCCAGCTCGGCCCAGCCCAGCCGCCCTCGCCCCACCGCCGCAGCGCTGGGAGGTGTTTCCCCCCCGCTCCCAACCGCCGCAGGACCCAGGACCGCGATCCCCCAGACGCAGGAGGGGCCCGGTGGGTTCCCTGGGGGTACCAGCCTCCCAGTGCCCGAAGGGAGACCGCCGGTGGGGGCGTGTGAGGGGCGAGAGGCCTCAGCCCCGCCGCACACGCAGCCCCGGGGGATCGCGATGCCCTTAACGCCCCCTCAGCCGTTCCGTGGTGGAGGGGACTAGGCACATAATCGCCCCCGCGCCCTCCCAGCCGACCCGGGTCAACCGCCGCTCCCCGGCTCCTCACCTGCTCACCCTCCGCGGCGATGCCGAGGCGGCTCCTCCCGCCCCGATCCGCCCTCCCCCCCGCCCCCCTCGCTGTCACCCGGCTCAGCCGCTGCCGGCGCTCACGGCCTCTCAACCCACCAGCCCGAAGGAGCCGAAAGGAGCCCGGCGGGGCCAGCACTTACCGGCCGCGGTGCGACGGGGACCGGGGGCGGCGGCGCAGGCGCAGGTGCGGTTGCGGCAGCCCGGCCGGTCGCTATGGCAACGGGGGGTCAGCGCTGGCAGCGCCGCCCGCTTCGCCCCGCCCGCTGGAGGAGGGAAGGGCTGGAAGGCGGCGCGTGCCCTTGCCCCGCGAGCGCGCGGCCGCTCACCTGGCGTGCACGGGCACGCGCGCGCGTGTGTGTGTGTGTGTGAGCGCGCGTGCGTGCCCGGGCGCGCCGGGCAGGGAGCGAGGGCACGGGTGCGCGTGCCGCGGCACATGAACGTTGCGCGTGCAACGGCCGCGTGTGGAAAGCCGCGCGCAGGGCGCTGCGTGTCTGTCTGTCCGTCTGCCTGTCCGGAGCCTTCACGCGCGCACGTCGGTGCGTGTGCGTACGCGGAGTGTACACTCAGACACGCGCAGGTCGACGTACGCGCGCGTAGGCAGCGGAGCGGGTGCACACGCGTGTGTGCGTTTGCAGGGGCGCACGCGTGCAGGTGCGTGTGCAGTGGTGCGGGTGCGTCTGTGTGGGTCTGGAAGCTACGAGTTGCGTGGACTCCAGTGCACGTGCGGGGTCAGACTGGAGTCCGGATTTCAGGAGAAGCTTTTGAGGGTGGGGAGAGCCGGGCCCAGGCTGCCCAGAGAGGCGGTGGCTGCCCCATCCCTGGCACCATCCCAGGGGAGGTTGGAGGGGCTCTGAGCGACCTGCTCTAGGTGCAGCTGTCCCTGCTCCCTGCAGGGGGGGGTTGACCCAGGTGACCTTTAAAGGTCCCTTCCCACCCAAACCAGTCTGTGGTTCTACACAGGGAAAAGAGGGTACCTGGAGCTGGGGGGCATTCTTGTGCTATTGGCAACGTGTCCACACGTGTCTGTGTGTGCCCACATGTGCCACACACACACACACGTGAAGTCCCCTGCAAGCCCTCCTGAAATGAGCTCTGCTGCTTCAGGACCCCAGTGCACTGAGCTGCTGCTGGGAGTGGAATTCCTGTGGCATGTCCACCCCTGCACACTCACCTTGGCTCTGCATTGTCACTTCTGTGTGAATAAACACGCAGCACCTTGACACTGGCCAGGTGGTTTTTGTGCTTCTGTTATTTTCTGCCCTAACCTGTGTGGAAGATTCTGCCACCCGGCCTTAATCCCTGGTGTGGGATTATATTTCTGGCAGATGCAGCCAGGTTCAGATGAGCTGCCTGTGCCCTGGCAGACACGCACAGCAGCTCCCACGCCACGCTGAGTTCAGAGTTAGGGCCAGCCAGGGATCTGCCTGTGGCCAGGGCACTGTCCCTGCCAGTGGCACGCACAGGAATGGCCTCACTGGATTGATCCGAGTGTGGGGCTGTGTGCAGTGCCTGTGCTGTGTTTGCTATGGGAAGAAAATACTTCATTAGGGGGGACTTAAAAGTTAAGAGGCAGAAACCTGATTTTTTAAAGCAGCCATCAGAAAAGGGGATTAAAGTTTCTAAACATTAGAGATAACCATTTTCTAAGGGGAAAAAAAAAAAAGTACTTTACACACCACAGACAACTATTTCACACCTTCAACAAAATGAAACTCAGTGTTAAACTGTGAGCTGGTGGATCCACCTACCTTCACGGTCATGCTGTTGGGTGTGAGGAGCCGGAGGATGGATCTACGTGTGCTTTGCACTTTGCTGCTCCTACTGCCAGGGAAAATAGCACAACATGGCCTAGAGAGAAATAATAAGAAGATAACGTATTAGTTCTTAAAGCTAAAACCAAACAAGACCAGTTTTAAATGGGCAATTAGGAGAGAAAAGACTGGAACAGGAGGAGATTTGAGAATACTAGCAGTGGTGGAGAGGAGGTCCTGCAGTGGAAAGGAGCAGGTTGCTGTGTCCCATTGGCGTGGGGTGGGTGTGCAGTGTCCCCAGGACCCCCTCCCAGCCTAGGAAGCAGCAGTGTTGGCAGCTGGTGGCTCTTGATGCACCTTGAATCCCTCCTTGGGCATCTCTGTGCAGCAGCTGCACAAGGCGAAGCTGAACTCAAATGCCAGTTTGCAGTGTCAGGCAGACACAGATCCAGAGAACGAGCCCTCTCCTGCTCATGGTTTTCCTTCCATTTTATCTCAGATCCATCCAGCTTTTTATATAAAACATGGACTCTTAATTTAGGATCCCGTTAAGGTGACGAACTAGTCTGAGAAGCTGATTCAGTTAGGACCTGTGCCAGAAGAGAAACGCATTTGAATCATCCTGGCAGGAAAGGCAGAAGGATGGCAAATTCAATATGGATCCCTAATAACCTGACACAGATGAAGAAAAAAACCCCAGCTGTGTTGTTGGAAAGCAAGTGCAAGACATTTCATAGAGCAGAAATAAACCCTTGTATCCAAGGTAAGGAAACCGTGTTGGAAACAAAGGGATGAAAAGACATTCATTCAGAAATAAAATGGAAATAATCCTAAGCATTTTTCCATGTCTTCCTGGTTTCTCTGATGTTTTCAGTTCTATGAAATTTCAGCCTGCAAATGTCACCCCAATTCATCAGCTTTCAAAAGGCTGCTCTTGTTTTAGCAGCAGCATCTGCTGCTCCTCACCAGGTGAGTGGCCCACTGAGCTGCCCCAGTTTCTTTATGTTCAAAATGGGAATATCGTTGTCTTGCAGAGTGCTGTGAGCATGGTAATTATGTGTCATTAATATCTGCAAAGCTCTTTACAAATCTTGAAAAGGGGAGTGCTGTGTAATACAGTTAATTATAGCTCAGCAATTCCTCTTCTCAGAGAGTTGAGCTGGAGGAAGCTCTGGCCCCAGTCACAGCTTCCGAGCTCTGGAGATGGCCAAGGGTTTTTCCCCCAGAAATTCAGCTCTTCAATCCATCAAAGTTGAAATGCAGGGCTCTGAGAGAAGAGCATCTTACAATAAAAATCTCACAGTGTTAATGTTGCACCAAAATTGGAGATCACGAAAAGCTATGATAGGATGTGCAGCCCCGTGTTGCCTCTGGGTTGTAGCTCTAGTCTATTTATCAAGTGCTTCATCCAGTCAGAACCTTCTGTGCAGGCATCTTTTCAAACACTGGCTCTAAGCAACCAGCCCAGGCTCAGACAGAAATTCCACAGGGAAACTGAGATAAAATCCAGGTTTCTTGACTCCTATGATTTGGCAGGATTGGGCAGAAAATCCAGCAAGCAGACTCTGGATCTCAGGACTTCTGAGTCCTGGACTTTGGTTCAAAGACCTCTGTCCCTTCACAGCTTATTCTTCAGCCATATGCTTAAGCCCTGCAGAGCAGGGAACTCCTTGCACGGGTGGATTTACCCGGATTTGATGGGATGCAATCATCTGCTCGGATTGCCAGGACCTTGTTGCTAAGCAGAGTTGCAGGTTGGCCAGTTTGTCTCAGGACCAGCTGAAGAATTGCTCTGATCCCCAGCCACGGAGCCCCGCATGCGCTCCAGGGGCTGGCCTGGCTGCATTGGAAATGTGCCACCATTGCCTGCAGGAAGCCTCTCCAAAGTTTATATATAGAAATAAATCAAGTGGCTGCAAAGCCTGGGCAGACAGTGCAATGCTGGTGGAGGAAGGAGACTCCCAGCAGCACTGACAGCAACAGCAGCAGCACCTCCTGCCAGCTCTAGGTTCTTCTCCTTTCTATGCTGTCTTGGGACAGAGAGAGGGACCAGGTAAGAGGATGGGTGGAAACTGGTGTGTGCTTGGTGGAGGGGCTATGGGTACTTTAAAAGGCCCAGTTAATTAGTTAACAGGAGATGAGTGCAGGAAGATATTTAGAGATTAGTGCAATGATCCTGTCCCATGTTTGTCTCAGATGATCTGCCTCCTACCCCATGCTTCTGTGGTCTTGGGTGTTCTCTCCAGGCTCTATGAGGAGCAGGAACAGAGATTTCCCAGGACATTAGAGGCAGTACAGCTCCCTTCTTTTTCTGGCTCTTTGCTTTTAAGTTGCCTCTCTCTATTTTCTTTTGCTTGCTTTGTTTTTTAAAGAGCACAGAGTACAAGGACAGGAGGGAGCAGCAAGCTGCAGAGCTGGAAGCAGAAAAGTTTCATCACCTTTCCTGTGTCACTGCACACTGATGTTGTTTCTCTTTGCTGTGTATCTGCAATATCAACATGCACAGCTGGCAAGGTTCTGCTTCCACTAATGCTGATCTAAATCCAGGCAGCAACCACCCTATAAAGCCAAAAGAGTTACTATTAATTAGATCAGTGTGGCTGAGATGAGAATAGGGGATTAGCTTCACATTCACCCCGTTGGGAAGGAGGCTGTGCTGGAGCTGCTGTCTCTCCCTGCAAGAGGACAGCCTGCAGGTTGCTGCACAGGTCTCCTGCTCTCCACAGCAGAGCTGGGTGTGTGACAAGGGAAAGTTACTGAGCTGAGTCTTTCCCAGAGCCTGGCACAGAGTGGGGAACAACAGCCAGGATGAAATTCAACCAAAATGTTAAAAGCTGAAGGTTGATGTGATCCCTCCTCACTCCAAAAAGGGAGATTTAAAAAATCAGAACCAAATGTACATAAGCATGTGTGTGTATGGAGAGACTTCTCTATTGAGCCTTATTTAGTACCTTTGCTATCAGACATCCTGTTGGAGAAGCATCAGTTAAGATACTGGAGGCTTAATTCTGCTCAGAGACAGCAGCCAAGCCAGCATTCCTCCCGCAGGGCTGTTCTTCAGTGCTGCCTTTGGTCCCTTTGCTGCATCCTACCAACAGCCTCTAAGCTAATTAGCAGTCATCAGATGAAATCTAATTTTTAACCAACTTCTCCCTGCGTGGGAGAGGGAGGGGAAAGCTCAGTGAATGGCAGGAAAAGTCAGTGTCAGGGAGTGACGACAGGTCCTTTTATCGTCCTCTGAAAACCAGTGACATTACCAAGGATTTATTTACAGAAGCTGGGAGAAATAAGGGAGATGCTGTCAGCTCCTTAAGGCAGAGACTGGTTTAAGTTATTGTTTTTCCTTTGCTTGCACAACACTCAGGCCGGTGGGGTTCCTGGTACAAGAGGAAGCCTCCTGCTGCAGAACATCTGATGACAAATGCTGAAACAGGGGCTCAGACACCTATTGAGGAGCAGAACTGGAGAAAGCAGGTCAGGATCCAGGAGCCACCTAATCCAGCCTGCCCAGTGGGACTGGAGGAGCAGAAGGAGGGAGCTGCCATCAGCTGCACACCCATGGAGGGGGGCACGATATGGGGACCCTTCCTGTGCTGTGCTGCTGTGTGGCTTACACTGATGACATGGGGCTGAGCAGAGCATGGTCAGCTGTGCCCTACGGTGCTCGTGTGCTGTATAGTGGGATGCTCAGGAGCATCAGTGTTTGGGTTTGGTATGAGAGAGCATCATCTGCTAAGAGATCTGCCAGGCCCTGCTCTGGGAGTGCAGGCAGCTGCCTGCAGCAGCCAGAAGGGTTTTGCATCCCTGATATCATACACTGCCCAGAAAGCTAATTTAGTGCAAGCTGCCCTTATCTCATCCATTAAATGTGCAAGTGAATTGACCTACTCCCTGAATGTAAGACATTGCTACAATTGCTGTCTGGGAGAAGGCATCATCCCCTTACTCAGCTCCCTTATCTCCACTTTACCAATCAGACTCTTAGGAAATCCATTATTTTTCAGCATTAATTCATGGGATGGCTGTTGGCCAGAATTCTGTGACTGCACAAAAAAGAACAAAAGCAGTTTCCACCTTTCTGTTATAGCATGGGCCTTTCCCAGGAACCTGGGGAGTAAAAGGTTCTCATTTCAATCAGAAAGGCTGTGATTAAGGCCTAGAACAGTATTCAAAAAGCTCTCCAACTAGGCAGCTAAACTTATACAAGCAGTCCATGAAGGAAAAAGAGGAGTTTTGATTAGCCTAGAAATAAGAGAAGAACATTTTTTTTTTCTAAAAAAAAGAAGAAGACCTAAAGAAGACCTGTGACATCTGCATTTTGATTTGTTTTCTAAGGCTTTTATAAAAAATAATAGTTTTAAAAAAATTTAGGTTTAAGTATGCAAGTAATCACTGACAGGTTCATACGTGTATGCCCAGGCTCTGCTTACTGTGTTCTGTCAAAGATCATCAGGAAAAAGGGCAGTGACCTCTATGCTCAGGGAGCAAAACACACACACACAGAGCCTTGTTGGTTTGGTCAGCCTGCTGGATGTGCTGGAGCTATTACCACGCATTAGCTCTCACCACATACATTACACACAAGCCATGATTGCTTCATTTCAGGTCACTGATAAAGCAGCTTTGGAGAAGCAGATCATAGGGAGAGATGTACCCTTGGGCCAATGAATCATTACATTATCAGCATCAAGAAACCCACTGCAATGTGACTTGACAGTTGTGTGGTACTAGGCTGATGCTGTCTTTACTCTGGACTTTTTAAACCTGGCCCACATTGATTTATTTTTGTTTTCTCTGAGTGATTTCCCATCATTGCCACCACATGGGTTCATTTCTATGGCAGACAGGGTCACTGCAGTTGTCAGTAGCTGATCAGTACCATCACCTCAGCAAGCTGATGCCCACCTCCCCCAGCAATACAGGCAAACAGCTGGGCAGTTCAAAATCCTGGCTGCACCAAAGAGTAAAGTCAAACACATAAGAAAGTCCTAGGCTAAATGGTTGCAGGAGGCCCAGAAAATCCTCCACCAACTGCACTCTGTGCTTTCTAATCCTCCTCTACTTGGGTGAGTCCAATCACCTTGCACACAGCTAACTTGCTGCTGCCAGAGCCCTCCTCCTAACACACAGCACCCACACGAAGAGCTTTAAGTCTTGTTGGGAAAGGAAAGGGTCAAATACAGGATTCCTTTTGCTGATGGGAGATTCAAGGCTTGGAAATTAATATTTTAATAATTTAAAGTAACCTGCCAGAGCACACTTGGAAGCTGAGCTATGCTGCCCAAGGGCCTACCTCATATTTGCTGGGAGATGATCTCTATTTCCATGGAACAGGACATGCTGTTAGCTAGGGAAGCACAGATGCCTACAACCTGGCTTGCAAAGAAATGGGCTTTAAATGATCCAGAAACAGCACAAAGATCTGAGCTTGCTTTATGAACCTAAACCACGTACTTGCCATAAGTGTAGCATTCCACCTTTGTACAACTCAGCTGCTCCATGGTCTTTAGGTGAGGAAAAATGAAAGGATTTTATTTTATCTTCCCTGATGGTGACTGGTAATGGCCTGCAAATTGGTGTCATGTGTGGCTTTTTTTTTTTTTTTTTTTCAGGCTGTAAAACAATTAGGCCTGTTCCCCAGTCATAGTTTTTGCTCCTTGCATCTGGGAGGGTTTTTGTGCTTGCTGCTGGGAAGCTCAGTGTATCTGGGAGTTGTAAAGATGTCTGTGGTTTTATTGCTAGATTTTTACAAACCTCAGGTTTGTATTTTTATTATGATTGCTGCTGTGAGGACGTTTTAAAAAAGATTGTGTTTCTCTTTGAGATTGCATTACACTCTGTTGATCTTTCTCCTGACATTTCAGGAAGTTGGGGAAGCTGGCAAAACATGCAGAGTAAGCAAAGGAGATCTCCTTCACCCCAAATCCTACCTCTGCCAAACTGGGGAAGCAGGGTTATGTTTTCATTGATCAAATTAACACAGACTTGTGCTGGTGTGAAGCAGTATCTGAGCAGAGTGGGGCAGGCTGTGATGTTAACAGCCCAAGATTGTGCCATTTTCTCTCTCCTATCAAAGCTGCTGAATCTTTTCCCAACCTTCCTTTTTTTTTCTCATCCAAACCTTATATAAATACCCTGTTCTTAGGGTACTGGGCAAATTTCACAGGTTTGTCACTGTTACAAACCTGTTTTCAGACTGGCAGGACTGTGTTTCAGATTGATTAAGCAAACAATAGGTAAAGAAGAAATGTCTCCCTTCCCTTTCTTACCTGAGGCTAATGGTGAAGCTGAGATGTAGTGGTCCACTGGCACTTGGCTGCTGTACAGCTGTATCAGTTCTCTGTTGTTACTAGTCAGGGGAGCTCTAAAAACTCATCCTCTTGCCTTGATGATACAGAATTGTTTCCATCAGCTTGTTGTAAAGACCAAAAAAGGCACGTAGGAACCTGCAGACATGAAACTTGTGGTCAGTCTCGGTTCATATCTTTTTATTGTGTTCACTTTCAAAGGACTCCAAAGAACCTGGCAACTATTAGGGAGCTGGTGATAGAGCTGTAAATTACATGGCAGTGCCCTGAAAAGAGCCCATTTCAGTCTCTGGAAAGGAGAAAGCTAAAGTCCATGTACTCTATGGGCTGGTGCAAACACTCAGACCTGCTGATCAATAGGATTAGGATGGGAACATTTTAGAATAAAATAATTTGAGATGCTGGGAGTTATCCTGTATTATTTATTAACAGAGATGGTTCAGTCTAATCACTAATGATAGTGCTGTAGTCACTGAGTCTCAGCCTTAAATGAAGTATTCATGGGTACCATTAAAATGCTGTTGCTCATGTCCTCAGCAGATTTTGCAGGGATGAACTCTGAGATAACACTGTGGGATGAGAGGCTGCTCAACCAATTGACTGGCACCTTTGCAGAGGTTCAGGGTACTGGTTTTCCTTCTGGTCCTATCTGCTCTGTGACCTTTAGCAAGGCCATTCCCTTCTCTTTGTAAACCTCCTGCCTGGCAGGGACTATCTCTGGCTGTGCAAGTTTGCAGTGCCTGGAACAATGGGATCGAGGCGTTGGTAGAGGCTTCTGGGCAGCAGATAATCACCAACCTGAGTCACCAGGTTCACATAAACACAGAGCTGCTCCATCAGATACAGTCTGTGCCCCAGCCACCCTTTCTCTGGGCCTTGCTGTAAAGCCCCTGCTGACAGCAGATCTGTCCCTGGTGCAGGGTTCTCCCTGGGCCTCCACATGCCTGGGGCATGAAGAGAGCCAGGCTCCGGGGAACCTTTCTGAATAAAACTAGAGAAGATACAAGGCTTTGTATTTTGTTTTGTGTTTTTCCATATGGGGTATGGTGGTTTGGCATCTGTCAGGCAAAGAGATTAAGAACAGATGGGGAAAGATGTGAAACCCCGTTGATCTCTGAGGGATTATTTCAGAAACACAGAGAACAAACGCAAGCTGGATTCTGGCCCCTGCTCTTATGTCCTTTCTGCAGTCACTGCCCAAAATGTGCTTCATGGTGATGAAGAGTTCCTCTGCTACTGTGCCTTAGGCACTCCTGACCTCCCATCCCTCTTGTGCAGCTGCCCCCCTTGAGTCTCCACCATCTCTGGCCTTACCCTGGCTGTACCTGAGGGCTCGGCTGGGGTTCCCTGCAGCAATGGGGTTGTGAGGGAGAAGGGCTGCACCCTGCCCTGCACCCGCAGCTGGCAGGCACAGAGACCTTGACCCCTTTCCTTTGCCCACGCTGCCAGCAGCCAGCCTGCAGCTCCATTTCACGGTTGGTTTACTGTCCATCTTTAAAACAAAGTCATTTCACAAACTGCAGTGAACCCGTCCCTGCTCCGCTGCAGTCCCCAGGCAGGGTATCACCACCTGCATTTTTCTCTTGCAGCCAGCAGAGGACACTTGCTTTCTTTGCAAAGACTTTGCCCTGCGCTAGGATGCAGCAAAGCAAAAAAGGAACAGATTCAGAGCTTGGCCACACGTGGGCACTGGAACAGCAAGAGATGGATCTGTCCCAGGCTGCTTTCTAGCCCCAGGGCTCTGGTGAAGCCTTTATCGTTAGCTTTTGATGAGAAGTTTGAGATGTGGCTGCAACATGCTGTAAAGCGTCCAGGCTGCCTGTGCTGGGGTCCCTGGATGGGTCCAGGCTGGCTGTGCCAGGGTCCCTGGATGGGTCCAGGCTGGCTGTGCCAGGGTCCCTGGATGGGTCAAGGCTGGCTGTGCCAGGATCCCTGGATGGGTTCAGACTGACTGCACTGGGGTCCCTGGAGGGGTCCAGGCTGGCTGTGCTGGGGTCCCTGGAGGGGTTCAGGCTGGCTGCGCTGGGTTCCTCACTGGGGTAATGCCCAGCTGTGGTATTACCAGCCTTTGCTTTGGAGCACATGACTCTCCATGGGTGGCAGGAGGATGTGTGGGTTGATTTGGCACCGTGGGTGATGGCAGCAGCATAGATCTCAGTGCAAAATGCAAAACCTTGGCAAACGTTATCGAACAGAGCTCTCTGTTGCAAGGCTGTGCAAGCAAATGAGCTTCAATCTGGATCAGATACTTAACTGCAGAAATGGCACATTTGAGATTCAGACAGTGCTCAAGAGAGCACACTGAAGCCAAGCCAGCACTAATCCCTGACCTCCGCAGCCTGTTTGGCTGCTCTGACAGCCTGGAGGAACATTAAAGTTCCCTGAGTATTTGGCTGTGTGGCCCCAGGGGGCCTGAGCCATACAGAACAAGGCAGGGTTGGAACCCACAGTCCCTCTGTTGCTAACACGGAGGCCGTGAGCAGTTCCATGGCCCTGGATCAGCAGGGTGAGAGGCACCCCAGGCTCTTGGGCACCAAGTTCAACTTGGCCCTTTCCAAGGGAGCCTCTCTGCCACACATGGCCCCCAACCCTGTGCCAGTCCTTATCCTGCAAGGCTCGAATACAGGACAGGAGAGCAAATCCCTCATCCTGCAAATGCCCCACCTCCTCCAGGGGCTGGACTTGCCTGTGCTGTTAAGCAAGGACATGGATGTTTGGAGGGCAAGATCTGATTGTACTGGGTTTTGCATTGACCTGTCAATGTGCTGTTCTCTTTCAGGCCAGCCCTGTCTGTCAGCATTTGCAGGGCATGCCTCTGGGGAGAAGGGCACCTGAAAAGGCTGGATTTGTTTACACAAATATTTTTTAATCCGTTTTTTTTTTCCTTTTTTTAAAAAATCAAGGGTTGCTACTGGTTTTCCCCACCTCATGTGGAACATCCACACGTTTTCCTTCCAGTGATTTATGGGAAGGGAACCAACAAAAGGAGGAGAATAAAAGTTAAGTCTCAGTGGAGAGCCCAAGAAGTGTGCAGGCCACTTTTGAACATGCTACACCTACGGTGCTAAGTAAAATCATCACAGTTACATCTAACCAGTAAGCACTTCCCTCTTTAAATCATCTGTAGGGATTTTTGGGACCTACACAGAGAAAATGGAGCCAGCATAGTTTAAAGCTATGTACACCATGCCTACCACATCTTGGTTCAAGAAATAAACACATACCTGAGGTCCTGGATGATGCAGTGGTGCCCAGATGAGTCTGGGTTTTGGTCACTGTGCTGTTCCTTCCCCTTCTGATTGTCCTCTCTATGGGAGGGAAATATGGATTTTTCTCCTGGCCCACAAAGGAAATCTTCATCTTAAACGAGCCATTGAGCATGATACCTGGAACTGTAAAAGCAACACAGATAAGTGGGCAGAAAAACATACAGAAGCCATGGAGAAGGTACTTTGTCTTTCACCACAAATGGGCCTCAGTACAGCTCTCCTGAGGGGTACATGAAAAACATAGAGCCTTCCAGACATAGAAGCAGCATTCTGTGGTGCTGGAGCTGAGCCTGAACATGGCCTGTGGACTCTGCACCTCACCTGGAGCTCCTGTGTCCACCCCAGCTCCTGCTAAGACTGCAGGAATGGCCAGAGCCACAAGCCACCAAGCTTCTTCACCTCCCATTGATCCCAGGCTGCCTGTAACTGGGACCAGCTGTAGGAGAGGACACGGGAGGTCCCACCCAGCTCTACAATCATAACTGTCTCCATCCCAGAACCAGCACAAGCCAAACCTCTGGCGCAACAAGTTGAGGGATACAATTCCAGCCCTGTGGTAGCTGAAGTGCCTGGCTGACGAGAGGAAGGATGAGAACAGCAGAGAAGCCATCAGACCTTGGGTCTGTAACATAGGCCAGACCCAGCACCGGCCATAAAAGTCCCACATTAGGTTTTAAAGAATTGTTAGCTGTAATTAAGCAGCTTTCTGGTCACATCAGCTCGATGTAACAATCCCTCCCAGCCCATTAACAGGAAGAGCTGGCAAGCCTATGTTTGATGACTGTCTCAACAATATGAAAAGGTGGTGATTTGCTGGCGACGTGTAAAAACAGGCAACAAATCAGCTGGCAACGTGCACTGTACTGAAATTAAATCAAAGCAAAAGGCAGATGACTTTGAATGGGCTCCAAAGGTCACGGGGAAACAAACAAAAACTGATAAAGTTCACGGGAAAACAGAGCAAGCAGAAGGAGCACCACATCTTCTTGGCACCGGGAGCTCTTGGCATCTGACTGGCAACAAATGTATTTCTGAGTAAAAAAAAATAATTTATCTGGAGGAAGACTGGAGGCGTAAAAGAAAATTAACTGGTGCCTCTAAGCCTAGCAGTGGGGAGAGTGAGCAGAAACCATGGTGCTGGGAAAGGTTGAGCTGCAGTGGAGCTTGGATGCCATGGGCATGGTGACACTGGAGGCATGGGTGTCTCCCATGGTGGGTGCAATGGGCTAGAGCTGCAGGGCTGTACCTGTGCCCCATCAGTGCTTCACACTGTCCCAACTATTCATTAGTCATGGGAAAGGACCTACTTCACACCACAGAGCCTGCTGGAGAAGATGGATGTTGTGTGAGAGATTAATACAGAAGAAACAGCTCCAGCATTGGAGCTAGGAGGCTAATGGTCCTTATGTGAGACAAGATACAACCATTAATAAAAAAAGAAGCAAAAAATGAGCCTTTAGATGGAACACACAAGTTTCCATCTCTTGGCAGTTTAGTTGGTACAGCATTTAATTATCTCTGCAGCTTGGGGCTGACAGCAAATGCTTTTCAGACACCTAACAGGATAAAATAGGCAGAAAAAGTGCAAGTATCCCCTTCTGGCTTGGCCTTTAGCAAGGGCAGAATCCACCCCTGCAGTACCTCCTACGCATTTTCCTTCCATTGCATTAGGAAGCAGCTGTAGTAGGTTTGGAGCAACCAAGGCCAGAGAACTGAGAAACACATAAAGGAATGGTTTACACCAGTTCCCCCCAGTGCTGTGACATGAAGAGTTCAGATCAATGTGTGGGTCACAAGCACCCATCAGTCCTTTAGGGGCTCTTGTGGGCACCAGATTTCTGCAACCAGCAATCCTCAGCCTGGACATCAGACATACATAAAAATCAAGAGTTTTTGCTTGCCCTCAGATAATAGCACCAGGCTTTTGGGACCCTTCTCTGAGCCCCTGCACATCCCCTGCCATGGAGCTGTGGGGGATACACAAGCTTCATCTGAGGGAGGGATTGTCTCAGTGCTGTCTGCTTTGGGTGGAGGAGTGGGTGGTGGGTGATGCCACTTCCAATCCCCAGCAGGAATCTGGATGTGTCTCTGCTGGGAAATTGCAAAATAGTACATTGTGCTAATTAATGCCAAACTGGAAGGCTTTGAATATACATCATCAGAATAACCTTCAGCAACCACTAGATGCCTTCCATCCACGAGTAGCTCATCAAGAGCATTGATGTGGCAATGGAAATACATCTCAAGAGCAAACTGCCCAGCTCACCCATAACACCAAGTTAGGATTAAATGGTCTAAGTTGCAGAGAATGAAACACCACTCTGCTCATTCATGCCTTGGGAGTGCTATTTTCACCACTGTCAGCTCCTGCAGCACTAACTAAAATACTTCTGATCCAGTCCAACAACTTCTTTTTCCAGGTTTGCTTCTCCACAGTCAAACCACAGACCGTGCTATAAGGAAAGCTCTGAGCCTTGCAAAGTCTAGAGTTACTGAAGGTTGCAGTAGTTGGATTGGATCCTAAAACAATGAAACCAAATGTGAAAAAGACACAGATGGCTGTCGCCTCTGTGCCATTTGGAGTGGGTTTTGGTTCCCAGCCAGCCAGCCCCATGCCACAGTTATGCAAATACAGGCAGCAAAGTTGGATGTGGTGGTAAAGAGACATCTCTTACTGACTGCAGCATGAGGGAGAAAGCAGCTGAGTGGGTCTGAAGAGGGGAAAAAGATCACCACACCAGCTTGAAGGACAGAGGATTTAAGGACACAGGGTGAAACCTTGTCTTCAGTTAAGGCAAAGGAGGCTTTGCTGGGGCTTTTGATGCACCTGCGGGGCATGTAGAAGCCTAAAAGGCTAATGAAGCTTGAAAACCTTCCTCTGTGGTCCTTGGCCCTGGAGGAGCTGGTGGTTTGTCCTGTCTATGCAATGTCACCTCCTCGGGATGCAGGCACTTGGGTGGAGTTCAGCCTGCTGGGCTAACAACTAACAGCAGTGAGAGGCAGCAAAGGGGAGAGCCTTGTGAGAAGAGGAATGAGAAGAAGCCGTGGGAAAACAGTCACATTGCCTTGACTGAGGGTGCACTGCCAAGGTCTAGACCTTGAATTCAGTGTGGTGTAAGGGGGTGTAAACAAAACTGCATCTTCTTACTCCAGGGCTGGATTTAGCCCTGTGCTGAACTTCAAGAAGAAACAAATGGGTAAGACTGGGCTGCAGTCTTACATTAGAAATGCTATTTTCCAGTGAGACACCAGTAAGAGAGCAGATTTTGACCTCTGATAATTAAACTCCTAATCAACCCCCTTCTAAAAACGCCCGATGGTTCCCTTCTCCATCTCTTGTGAGGATGGGGAGGCTTAGAAATGTAATACAATTCTGTGGTTGAGTTAAACATCAGGCAGGTTTCAGACTATGTTTTACTAGAACCAGATGAATTTCTAAGCTCAAAATCCAGCATACAGAATGCTGTTTAAGTTTGATCTGGTGACCATCTGTCCTTGTGTTTGTAGTACGAGTAGCTAAATGAAATTCTGAAGAATAAGGGTTATCTTAAATACACACAGGATAAAGCAAATTGAAGAAAGTCCCATTTGCTGTTGCTATGTGAATCTTCTCAGTAAGAGGGGAAGATTAGGTTTGTCTCTGAAGTTACATATACTCAAGGCCACTTTTTTTGGCTCTCAGAAGCTGAAACATCAATCTGTAAGTTTTGCTTTAATTGCATCTTGTGAATTTCCTTTCACTGCACCCTAAACTCAATCAGACAATAGAGTTCTGGTAGTGAGAAATGTTTCACTGCCAGAGCAAGTCAGCATCTTGGAAGGTGTAAACTGGTGCAGATTGATGCCATTTTCCACCCCTTCCAACTCACCTTAGGCCAGTAATCACCACAAATTGCTTCCACTCTTATCTATCTATCTATCTATCTATCTATCTATCTATCTATCTATCTATCTATCTATCCATCCATCCATCCATCCTTGCTCTTTCTACTTGGAGCAAGTGCAGCCAATTGAATTATGAATATATGGTATAGCTCAATAACAAACTAAAGGTCATCAAAGAGCAGAAGTGATGGCTGCCAGACTTTTTTTTTCCAATCATAATGGAAATTTGCTGGAGAAAACAACAGCATGAGAAGTGATGGCATCAGATAATGGCCTTCTTTGAAGAGAGCCAGCAGAAGAGAGAGGGAAGAAGAGAAAGTATTGGGAAAGGCAGAAAAATAGCACTGCAGGGATACCAATGCAGAAACAGAGACAGTGCTTGTGAGACTTGCTGATGGAAATGGTTTCTAACGTGCAAAGGCACCAACTTCTGGTCCCCAAACCCCATCTCATGCCACTGCTGCCTTCGTGTGAAGAACCACAGGGAGTGCAAAGCAAAACCAAATCCAGTCTGCATCCTTTGCCAGTTTTCCCCAGCTGCCTGAGGGACTTTGCTCTTTGAAACGGAGTGTATCTGTTCTTTAAAAGGAGTTGTTCACATGTCAGCAAGTCAGTCTGTGTACCAAAGGAAAGATGCTGAGGATGGCTGCAGGGCTTGGGCTGGGGCGCAGGACAGCTCCTCAAGAGGAGGCAGCTCAGCAATAACCACAACAAAACAGATTGGCTGAGATTTGGGCAGTGCCTTGACTGTGGGAAGCTCTCTGCTGCTAAGGAAACCGCCTGTTCCAGGCTTTCCCACTCCTTATCCTGAACCCGACTGCTTGATCTCCTGGTAAAAAGGAAAAGTGCAGATGTGATGCTTTTCTGGGGGAAGAGAAAGTCACAAAAGCTCCCTTGGGGGGCAAGAAAGGAGTTTGGCATGAAGAGCCAAGCGGATGTGTTTGAAACTCCCTCTGTATCTGCTTGTCTGCCCTGGTGACTCCCTCCTTCCAAAGGCACATGCTTCCGCCCGCATCAACACTCCCATTAGGTGCTCAGTTCAGCTGGGAGGGAGCTCATATGGACAGTACCTGTGCAAATGCATCTGGCTATGATAAAGTCCTGCCATTAGTGTTCAAAGCCTTCAGCTGACACAAGAAAACCCAATCATTAGATTCCTTTCTACCTGAAACAACCCTAGGAAAAGAGCACATTGTTTGGACGTCACCGGGTGCATCTCTGCTTTTACATGGCCTTTTTCTCTGCATTTTATTTTTCTTTCTGAAGTTTAAAGAGACGCTTGTTTTTCTTGCTAATTCTTTCCTCCCGGGTGCTGATAGGGATCTCTGTAACATGAGGCCAGCTGGAAGAAATTCAAACTGCTTTCTAAATGTTGTTATGATAGAGTGCGGGGGACGTGTCTTTGAAGCTGCTGGGCTCAAGAGATGTCCCTGATTCAGGAGAAGCAAGAGGCAATTAAGCTCTTTTTATTTTATTTTATTTTTTTAATAAGATTGGAGCCCCTACCTGTGAAAACACAAGCCACTCACTGGTGTCACCCCACACTAACCTCTAGAGGAAAGAAGACTTAGGTAAATGTTATTTAGTTGATGTTTCAGCATCCTGTGAGGACAAGGGCTTTGGGCAGAGCTACCTCCTGGTACAAGGAAAACTATAGTCTGAGTGTTCAAGATAAACATTCCAGTTCAAGTGGAGGTGTGAAGGTGCCCTGATTTGTGCTCACATCTCATATTAAGCCCTCTGTTAAACCTAGAGAAGGAACAAGGGAGTCCTCTCTCTCTTAAAAATGGTAAATATTTTCAAATCACTCATTAAAAGCAGAATCTGCAGCTGGCAAATGTGTGAGGGAAGTCAAAGCACTAGCCCTGTGGCAGGACATGGAATTGGGAAGGTTTTCATGGGGGAAGCATTTTTTAGTTCCTTTGCTTCTGTTCTTTTTTGCTGCACTGACCCTGTGCCCATGGGAACAGCCCCCACAACACTGTGCTGTGGGCAGTCGAGCAGGGGTTGTCCTGTGCCTTAGATGAGTCCTGTGTGACAGAAAAGAGCTGATGGGCACCATGGCCCTAGCTGGCACCTCTATGGCTCTGCCTGCTCCTGCCCTGGTCCCTCTCTGGTAGGTGCTTCTCAGTTACTATCATTCAAAGTTGATTGAAAAGAGACTGTGGAAAGAACAAGGACAAGCCCCACTCACTGCTCTCCTTGCAGTCAGTGAGCTGACAATGCTTTACTCTGCCTCCAAACCCACACTTATTTAAGGGGAAGTCAAAATCCTGGCCTCATTCCTGGAAACTTCAGGTGTTCATGCACAAAGTAGGGGCTTGCATTGCCCAAATGCAGCCTTACCTGCTGGGAGAATGGTTTGATTGCTCCATTGCTTTATCTGCCAGGGAAGGCTTGTAGCTGACTCTCTCCTTCTCTGTCTTTTCTGCAGCTTGGGCTGAAAATGTCCATGGAATGGGGCTCCATCAGTCCTGTGGGAGATAGTTCCACAAGGCACACATTGGTTATCAGCACCTTGGCAGAGATAAAGAAGGCAGACAAAAAGGCAAGTCATCTAGAAGAGATGCTCAGCCTATTCAGCCTAATACTTACGTAACTGATTCAGTCTTAGTTTAACTGCAATGGGCAAGGGAGAAAAAACCCCCAAGAAAATACTTTCCTCAGAGTCAGACTTTCAGAAGAACCCAGCAGCTTATTGAGTGCTGGCCCCATGTGAAAATCTGGCTTCAGTCATGGCTACTGAGCCTTTACAAGTTTCTTCTTCAGAGGAGATTTGATGGGACTCTGGCATGGTGGGAGGCTGACAAACTCTCATGAAAGACATTTGTCATGTGTGGGGCCTGGGAAGCAAAAAGAAGAGACAGCCAACAGCCCTGAGGAACTGGAGAGGAAGAAGCTGCACATGGTCCCAAAGAATCCAGGTCTGTTGGGCTTCTCCTCCCTCCCCATCTTCCCTTTGTAGCTCTTCCCCAAGCAGCCTCTATAGGCATTTCCTGGGAAGGTTGCACAGCCAAAGTTGCACTAAAAAATGTTGGTTTTTTTTTTAAAAACCACACTTTGCAAAGTTAACGGGTACATGTCTGGGGAGCACAGAAGAAGAATATGGAGGTGACTTTATCTGCACTGACAAAATGTGAGCAAGTCACCAGCCAACTCTAAGAGGCTCTACATCAAATCATACAAGCTCTTCAAACACAGTGGCAAAAGCACAGTGCTGCCTGTCTGGAGCCAGCCTGCCCCAAGCTTTCCAGGGCTCTGTTCCCTCAGCTTCATCATGCTCTGCTTTCCCTAGTGTGCAAAGCAAATCCTAGAGCAAAGAAAAGCAGGTGCCTCTGGTAACCTCCTGGCCCTGGGTGCTGTGATTGATAGAAGAAGAACAGAACAGCAGCCCAGGTTGAGATGCCTGTGGGCAAATCAGAGGTAGCATCCCAGAAGGAACATTAGCCAATGGACATGTCCTAGGAACACCCAGGAACCATCTTGAACAGGCACTGCTCTGTCCTGAGCTACACTTAGCATTCATCTCCCCTGCAATCACAGCAGGTCCTCAACCCCACAGCAGCCTCTGTCCCCTCCTTCCTGTCCCCAAGTGAGTGCCAGGCGAGTCTCATCACTCTTAACTCTGGCAAACCTCAGCATCAGGAACATGGAGCAGCCCCCAGCAACCTCCAGAGCTGCCACCCTCAAACCCAAAGGACAGAAAGTGTTTTAGAATAAAAGCAGTTCGAGTGGTGTCAGCTCTGCTTGTGTTTGTTTCTACGGAAAATTGTTACTTTAATGTGAGTCATGGGAGTAATTAAGGGATAAAGAGCAGCACTGCAGTTCGTCAACACTCTGGTGCCATTGCAAAAGCAAAGGGAAGTGTGCACATTCCTACAGAGACACGAAGCCAGCCAGGGTGCTGGCAAAATAACTGTTCCCATCCTTTGGGCTTTGGCAGTCTCCTCTGGTCTTACTCAGCCTGGTGAGGAGCTGGACTGGCCCTGCTGGTGGGATTTACCAGAGAATTAGGGTGGTTGGTTCAATTTAAGTCAGGATGCACAAGACAGAGGGAACAGTGTGGGAACCCAACACCATAAAATAGTGGAAGCTCAGATGGCTGTTGTTTGTTAAACTTGAGAGCAAAGGAAAACGTATTGCACCTTTGCTGATCTTTCTTTGTTCCAAGTCAGACCTTCTGCCAATGAAGCAGCAGTCTGGAAAACACCTATTAGAAGCCCCTTGGTGCTTCTGGACACATCTCCCTGGCACAAAGAAGCACCATTTGGCCATGGACATTTAACACAGCTCCAGACTGCTGGTGCTCAGCAGCCTGTACTGTCCTGCAAGAGATGCTTGCAGCCTCCATTCCTTCTGCCCAGCAAGATGTGGCACCACCAGCCCCCTGGCAGCCACTTTAGAGGGGCAGATGAGGAAAAACTTGAAGAGCAGCTTGTGCCAGGAGTGCTCCATATTTTCACCTGTCCATGTGGAAAGGGTGTCTCTCAGCTGAAATACATATTATGGCTCTTTCCCTTATGTTCCTTTGTCCTTAGCCTTTGCAGATGATTTCAAGCAATGCAGTTTTCCACTTTCTAATAAGCAATTTAAATGCTAAAGGGCAACTCCTCTGCTGAATGCAACTGAAGCCAAGGGAGCTGTGACAGTTTATGCCAGCTGAAGCTTTGCCTTTAAGTAAATGTTTTAAACTTTCCACTAAGGAGACTAAAATAAGCCATAGCATGAAACATTAAGAGCAAAGAATGAACTCTGGAGACCAGAGGGATTTGGGAAATGAAATGAGATCCATCTTGCTGGCACATTTTTTTCCCCTTGTCTATTTTTGGAATTTCAAAAATTCCCCCCAATTTGTCTTTTACAGACCAGCCTTTTGTTCAGCAACCAGCACGAGCAGCCTCCCGTTTTGCACAGAGCAGGTGAGCTTTGGCAAGGCAACTTGCAAAATACTGAGCTGGAAACTATTAATATCTTTTACTGCTGGAGTATGGCAGGGCTTGGTGCAGGTGCTATTTGTTTTCTTTAACAGGCTGTGAGCTACACAACTTGCAACCAAACACAAGAGGAGCAAGAAGATTTCTAGTTAGGGAGCAAATTGGGATCAACCCGACTCCTCTCTGGAATGCTGTGGTGCTGCCATGACCAAGGAGGTTTTGACTGGGGAATTAGCTGCTCTAGGTGTGTTTGCATGGCTGAGTATAAATGGGAGGCTGCCTGGTTCTGCTCACTGGACTCCAGACAGACGCAGGAAACCTGGGGCTCTGACTTCTGGCTGCAGTATTAACTTTTGAGGGGACCTCAGCATGTCACTTAGAGCCCAATTCTCCAGTTGGCTTGCAACCTATGTTTTCCACTGACTTTAAATGGAGCAGGGGATCTTTGTTGCCTATGAAAATTAAGCCTCCCAAACACTTCAGTCTCCCCCTGTTTAAAATGAGGAGGAGAATATTTTGAGATCAGTGGATAAGAACACCTGCGAGCACGAATACCTGTGCACCCTGCCAAAATACTGGGAGATTAAGCAAATATTTTGAAGGGCTGTAAGATTTTAAGAGGCAAGTATAAGGCTATTTAGTATATTCAGAATAAATTTTCTCACTCTAATTTTTTTCTCCACAAACAGGAGATCTTAGGCAGAGGGAGGGCCTAAGAGACACATCTTCTTTTGTTTTGATTTCAGCCACGCTAATTAGCTTTGTGAAAGCTAAACCAAGAGCATGTGTGCTACTCCTAACTGAGACTCAGTGGAGGGACTCTGAAGACAAAGAGCACATCCAACAGTGTCCTAAAATTTGGCCTGAATATCACCAAAGATGATACAGCTGAAAAGGTAAATAATTTTGGGAATGCTTTGTCTAGATTCACAGGCTACAACTCCAAGAAGGATGTATTGAAGGTGATAAGGGTTCAGAAAGGATTTGTTCTGTAGTGGGAGACTCCATCCACTCAGTTTGGGGCAGTAAGAAGGGGACAGACTAACTGGAAACAGTACAAAGAGAATAAAATGAATGAGAAAGAAGTTTTGAAAATGTGTCTTGTAAGGAAAGGTGGAAGTTAATTTGTTTAGTCTAGAAGAGAGAAGAATGAGGAGAAGATAATAATGATTTTCCAATATTTGCAAAGGGATAGCAACTATTCTCCAGAACCTTGGGAAAGGCAAGAAGAAATCTGCTTAATTTATAGCAAGGAAGTTTTAGACAGGACTATAGGAAAAGCCAAGTAAAGAGAGAACTCTGGGATAGGCCACACAGGGCACTGGACAGTGTCCATAATGAGTTTTTAAGAACAGACTGTAGCAATTTAGATGAAAACACAAGCAGTTTACAAAACAAACAATGGTGCTTGCAGATGCAAAGATGCTAGATACTAGACTGTGCTGAGTGTGGGCAGACAGTTGCTTACACAAAACTGTTTTGAAAGTCACCCAGGTGTGACAGAACTGAATAGCAGTTGATTTGTTCCAAATTAAATACAAATAACTGTTGTGGGTGTAACAAACAGCATTTCTGTCTGCAAAATTGCTTTCAGACCTCATCTCTAAAGGATAATGTAATTCTGAAATAGCACTAATGACAAGGGAAATCACAAAGAAAGGTGCCTATGGTACTGACCTCAGCAGCAGAGTGCTACAGCACCTGCCAGGCTTTCAAAGCTGGCAGATCACAGCATAAACATCGAATACATTGTCTGTCAGATAATGCAGCCTTCAGAAGATGCACCTTTGCCTATTCTTCCTCCCACCTTCTGTGCCTGAAGAGTAAAACCAGCAACTTTCTCTCTATTTTGACACTACAGATCAGTGGCTCAGGTCACAGTTTGCACAGCTCCGTCCCCTCGCATTGCGGGAAATCGATCCTGCTGCGTTGGACAAAGGTCAAGTGCATCACCTCGTGTCCCCACCCTCTCTGCTGCAGGCCCAGCCTCCTGCCTGACAGAGCTGGGCAGAAATGCAGCATGGAGCTGGCTCACGGCCACAGAAATGTGTCTGCAGGCACTTGGGTCTCACTCACTGATCAGCCCAAATCTCCCAGCAAACACCCCGGTCCCAACACCTGATCTCTTACTAAATGCAAAACATTTTTGCCCAAAGAGCTGAGCCTTGGAGCTTGTGAGTGCTGTTGGCACAGTCATTCTGAGATGAGAAGAGGATTTGCTGGAAGAGGCTGTTCTCTGATCCTTCCAGCCTTCTCATGGGAAGAAGCAGCAGCATATTGATGCTGAAAGAAGACAGCAGGTTGCGGATAATATTTGGGTGAAAACCCACACTCAGTTATATTATTCCTCCCTCACTAGTCCTCCAAAATCTCCTCCAGGGCTATTTTTCGAACAGCACCTGAAGAAATTCTCCTAGAGGATGATGTTACAGGCCAAAGAATGAATCAAAACCACCTACTCAATTTCAGAGACAAAGTAGTCTAAAAAGATGGGATGCTTTTAAGATAAGACCTGGTTGTGTGGCACTGCTGTATACCAAACCTCCCAGTATCTCTAGATAGGAATAATGATAATCATTCCAGTCTTGCAAACACAGCCTTGCTCTCTTCTTGAAGGAAGGACAAGATCTGTGCACATCCAGCTGCTCTGTGGGACCAGAGATCTGTTCCAAAGCAACATGAGTTAGGATGTTCCTAGGATGGGATTCCCAGCTGCTTGACAGCAACAGAGCAGTACAGGGCTGGGGGAATTTGATGCTTAATTCACTGGAGATTGCATGCTGGAATGGCCCTCATGTCTGGTCCTTGATGCAGGGATACCCTGTGTTAGTTCCTTTGCCATTTTTTCACTTTTTTTTTTTCCCCAGGAAGCCTCTCGTTAGACAGGACCGACCGTCCTTGAAAGCACCAGTTATAACAAACAACCAGGGGCAGATCTCAGGCGAGCGCGGCACGAGTCAGAGGTCACAGCTGGAAGTGGTTTTAGGGGAAATTCAAAATTACTGTCAAAAGCAGTTCTCTCTCATTTTAATTGTAATTGGTTAATCTCATTTTATTTGCCTTGCGGCCATGGCCATGAAGCTTAGGAAACTCTCGGGGGCCCTCCTCTGCTCTTGGGTACCCTGGGAGCAATTCTGAAGACTTCAGCAAAGTTGCTTTGGATTTATCCCTTGTGCCATCAGCACCAGAAGCCCCTGATTGGAGAAGCCCCCATCAAGGGAGGGAACGACTGTGGCAGATAGTTTTTCCCTTTGCAGACATGAACAGACAAATGGTATTTTCACTTTTAACCCTCCTCATGGCTCCTCTGCTGAGTTGCCAATGGTCAGTGTGGGAAGCTAAGGGACAGAGTGGTTTTGTGTCTATCACTCCATCCTTTTTGGTCCTCATGGAGAGGAGGTTCTGGCAGGGCTACAGCTGGTATGACTGTTCTGGGAAGGCTGTGATGGTGACTATGGGGCTAGGATAGCATCAGCTGAGGATATATACCATGGTATTTGGGAAACAGAGTCAGTGGGAGCAGCCTGATCCTGTAAACATGTAACACAACACGCACATGGGCAAATTCTCCACCAAGAGATTAAAGCTCCATCTGCAGTAGACCCTCGACACGAGGACAGAGTTTGTCCAGTGGTACCTCATCAAACCACAGAGTGCACAGTCAACACATCACAGAGGGTTAGCACTACAAGACACTGCTGCAAAAACAGGTGATACCTTAAAAAGCTGCACTGTGCCTGGTAAAGGGTTTGGAGAATACCTGATTGAACATGTCAAGCAGCTTGTCCATAGCCCCCTTCTCCCCACCCTCTCCTCGGCACACGTGTACAGTCACATGGAATTTGCTGCTTTGACTTGCAGGCAAGTCAAAAAGCTGTCAAATAGAGATCACATCTAACACCAGACATCATCACCATCAATTGTTCTCCAAACGAAACAGGCCACGTCGCCAAGCAAAATGCTTGGGAAGATATTTTTTCCACTGGACGTGCATCCAAAATAAATACAGGAAAATCTCCTTTTCCAAGCACTCCTCCTGATTGCTTTTCATTTGAATCATTAGTAAACTTCAGATACGCGCACAATAGCACAAGGCTGATGAAAACCCACTTCAACATAGTGCCCCAGGTTTTTTGCAGAGATTAATCATCTTTGTTACTCTCAGTCTATGAGAAAAACATCCTTCCAGCCTATCCACAGCCAAACCGATGTACACATCTTCACATGTACATCCCTTGCTAGATGGATGCTTTTTGCAGCTGGTCATTTCACCCTTGAAGAATGCTCTGGTGGGAGCTTGCCATGGCTTGTAAAATCCCACGTTTACTGTTCAGTCTCTGCCTGCCCCTAACATACCAGTTCTGATGAGACCCTGTTGGTGTAGCTTGGGAATTTTGCTTCAAGGTTACACCACACTCAACCCCTGTGACTAAATCCTGTCCCATATGGAAACCTGAGTTTAGCTGCCTTGGTGCACAGGACGGGATATTCCTGCATCTCTATGAAGATTTGAGATCTGCAATCAGGGTAGAAGCACAGGGAGAGGAGAGCACAGCACAACAGCCATGGCTTTCACTCCCTGACCCAGCTGAGGAGCTGCTGCTCTTAGCACCCATATCTTCACTGTATTCCTTAGCATGGCTTCAGGAAGGGTCTACCAGGCTCATGGATTAAAACCTGCTCTTCAACTCTGGAGCTTAGTTTTACCAAGATTTGCATCCAAACCACACATGGCCTGTTAGCTTCAGTGGGTCCCAACCAAATGGCTCAGATTCTCTCAAACCTCAACCCAAGACCCAGACCATGCCCTACAAACTCTTTGCCTGAATTCCTGCCTGCAGCGGATGCCCTGGAGAACCTGGTCTGCAGTTTGAGATCATAATGAAACTTATGAAACATTCATTCACCCCAGAGATGGCAAAGGGAAATTACAGGCCTCTAGTTCCTGGCTTTTGCGTGCTGGCATCGCCTTTGAATGTGCTAAATGCTGTGGGCAAGAAATGTTCTGGTTTTCAAGAAAGTAGGCTGCCAGCCAACTACTTCTACTTGGTAGATATTCTAACAGATCAGTACCCATCTCTGCACTTGTCCCCATTTCAGCGTGACAAGACAAATCACACAAGAAATGGATGCACTGAGCTATGTTGCAAGCAGGTGGGACTCCCAGGATTTCACCAGGCTCCCTCCCAGACCTGGCTTACCACACACCTGGCTGGTTAATTACTGGGCAGCCCAGGCCACCTTCTAGAGGTGACTGCACATAAATGAAAGTAATTTCTTCCAGTCTACCCTGACCTGACCATGCAGGAGAGCCCTGCTGCTTTTTGCAATTAGGGTGGGAATATTACATGCGAAACGTGCCAGAAACTGAAGCTAGGACTGTATAATGGCTTCAAAAATCAATATTTCCAGCATCTCTGGTTGTAATTCTTAACATAATTCACTTTCCCCTGCCTTGGACTGCTTCCTTTGCAAGAACACTTGGCTAACTCCTGACAGTCCCTCTGTCTAGCTGTGAAAGCAGCCCACGGCTCAGGGCTCTCCCCCAGCTCAGTGCTGTGCTTGTCCCTCGCACATTCCCTGCAAGTGGCTTGCAGCTGGTGGCCTGGCAGGCACGTGTGCTGCAGTGTCATGGCCCCAGCAACACCGGGGAGGTACTAAACCAGAGCCCTGTGCCAAAGGGGCTGTGCTGTCCTGAGCTGCTCTGTATGTGCTGGAAGTGCTCAGAGAAAAGGGGGCTCCATCCCCTGCAAAGGCAGAGTTTCAATCACTGCCTGAAAAAAAAGCCTTTTCTTCCAGTCATCTAGATACTGTCTTGATGAGCAGGCTCTCAGCAACAAGATGTCTGGCAAAGCTCTGCTTCACAAAGCAAGAATGGATTGGAGCGTGCCCCTGCTCACACTAACCAGCAAAAGCTTTGGAAATCTTTGCCCTTACATCTTCTCCTCCTTATGGTTCTATAGTGTAAACTCTCCCCTCAGATACAGGTCCCCCTGTATGGCAGCCTCTAAGCCACAAGCAACATCTATCCCTGATGTTCTTCAACCACACCAGCAAGATGCTGGTCCTCCCCAGAGCTGCTGGTGACTGTTGGTCTTCAGGAAAGACACTGCATCTAGCACAGCTCTACCTGTCCCTCCTGCTCTGCTGGTACCAGCTTGCAGTATAACCCAGTGTTCCCAGTCAGGAACTGCTTGGGCAGCCCCTTGGCCAGCCTAGCACTGCCTTGGGTGAGCCATTCCTGGGCAGGAGGCCTTGGGGTCCATAGTGCAAGATGACAGGGACCTGGCAGAGAACCAAGATACTTTCAGAGAACAGCTACCCCTCAGCAAACCCCCCAGCCCCAAGACTTTCCTCTGTGCAAAAATACCTGACATTTACTAGCGTAGCCTGAATTTTGGGCAAGGTTTGTTTTCCCCCCACTTCTTGCTCCACAGCTTACTGCTGACATTTTAAGAGCAGTGATCCTGATCTCGCACGATAAGCTAAATCCAAACCTCCTGAGGCTGCAGCTCAGAGAGCAAACAGCTCTGTCTTTCACCACATGGAACCCGGGGCTCTGAAAACAGCCTTCTGGGTGCACAAGAGCTGTGCTGAGCTATGCAACAGCATAACCCAGAGTCTTCCCATCCCCAGCAGCCACCAGCCAGACTGAATGCATTGTTCAGGCTGCTGTCTCACAAGCTGCCCTTCCAGTGATGGATGGTGTGTTTCTGTCAAAAGCCAAGGGAGGAGGAAGGAACCGTGACAGTGACTGTGGTTAGTAGGAACTGGTCATAGCTGCAAAGCAGGAGCTGGAGGGAGGAGGGGGCTGGAGCTGCATTGTACTGCTGCGTTAGGGCTGACACCCTGACAAACCCGAGCTTTGGAAGAAATTCCACTTTGTGTTTTCTTCCTCTTCCCACCCTCAACTCACTGCATTTCTCACCGAACAAAAGTCCTGCCATTATGCCCAGCTCTACTGCTGGAGCACTAATCCTTCGGCTGTGGCGTTGGATTAAGTCTTGGGTCCTGAGAAAGCTCTTCCAAAGCACAGTGAAGATTTTGTGCGTCAGGGTCTAACCCATGTGCAGCTCACAGCTGCCATGGTTGTGAAACTGTGCTTTTTATTTTCTTCTATTTTTTTTTAAAAGCAGACCATATGAAGCAAGGCAAGCAGGGCTGTTCTGAGAGTCTATTCCTAATGGTCTGAAAATAAACCCAATATTTTTCTTGGCTTGTAGAGGAAAATGGTTACCTTGATTGAAACTTGGTTCTAACACACATTTCAGACAGTAATGAAGACTGCAGATCTGAGACTTGTATAGGCTCTGTTATACAAACCTTCCTAAAGTTTTTTTTTTCCATTTTCTTTGCCTCTTCTACCCGAAACGCTGCCTGGTATAGCCATGGACCTCCAATACCTTGTTGGGAAAAGGAGCTTTATCTCAGGTGCTAATCGGAGCCACCTTTTATTCCCTGCCATACTGACAAAAGGTTAATGAAACAGAGCTGGCATTTCGTCAAGGCCAACACTGAAAATTAGGGACAGAGCTGCCATTAAAAATAACCAGATGCATGTGCTTCTACCCCTGACACACCGGTCTTGAAATATCTCCCTCTTGGGCTGTACAGCTTCCAAGGAATAGCAGGAAATTGCAATTGTTACACGGGCCAGAGAATGGATTTAATTTGTACTGTTTTATCCTCCCTGTTGGAAACTATCCTTTCTTTTCTTCCATGCCAGCTAAAAAGAAAAAAAGAAATATAAAAATAAAAATCCAACAAACCCAACACATTTCTCTCTAAAGCCTTCCATGCAGTTGGATCCCAGCCTGCCATACAGCATGAGTGCTTCCTCTGTCCAAAGCATGGATCACTTGCCTTCTGCAGGGTTTCTTGCAGCACACCCCCATAGGTCATTCTACATGCTAATTTCCAGCCATTTAATTAAAGTTAGTTTGAAAGCCAGTGGTTAGTTAGTTCAACTGGTACACAAAACTGATGCCAGGGTATAGAGTTGCTATAGAAAGGGCTGTTTGCTGTCATGAGGGAGCTGGTTCAAGGGGTCGAGTGTGTGCTCTCTGGCCACGCCAGGGCAAAGCCATCTGATGAAACAGTCTGCAAAAAGGGAATTAAACTGACTTTTGGATGCAGAGGAGGAAAGAAGCTGCAGTACAAGTAACACTCCAAGCCACCCAGCAGTGACTGTCCAAGCAGGGACTCAGGAGCCCTGGCTGGTTTAGGTTGGTTCAGTCCTACCAAGGCCATCACATTGAGTAAGTGACACGAAGGCACTGGGTGGGTTACGAGCGTGTACACAATGGTGATGTTGCTTCAGTAAAGGGCAATTACTTGTTGAGCAACCATAATTTGATTGCATTTGGTCTCATGGCCTTTCCAAGAGAGGTTTTCATGTATCTAAGTCACCTGTTTTCCTTCAGTAGGCACAACTCTGGGCTATGTAGGTGAACCAGCCTTTGGAATGACAGGTTGCTGGCCAGGGTAGATGATAAAGAGCTGAAGCTTCATCGTGGCTGAGAAACAACAGAATTTTTTTTAAAAGAGGAACTTTGTATTCTTGTGACATCACAGTGGGAACATATTCGGCCCTGTAAAGACTGGAAAGATGACTGCAGTGATTGAGTTACAGAGGCTTAATGAATTACTGCTCATCAGCTGAGCTGTGGTAACTGACTCTGCCTGTTGGACACACAAAGTACAACGCATTAGCTCGAGGCTAATTGCAAGCACAGTGAGGCATACTGTGGTTACCCAGGGGAGAAGCTGGCCTGAACCCATAGGCTAAAACCCTCCTGCTTTTGGAAAAGTACCTAGTTCTGTTAATTGGCTCCAGCAATTAAGCTTTAACAGATTATCTGTCTCCAGGGAACAATGATCCCCAAGCTCACATGAGGACTGAAGATGGTTCCTTAGAGATGAGTGGTCCTGTTCCAGCCAAGCTCTGAACCAGTATTGACAGCATGTCCCCAGACCTGCACCAAAATCGGTTTATTACTGACTCAGGAGGGAAGAATCATAAGAATGCAGGGAACCATTAACAGCCCAAACCTGGGAGGTCTAAAGGAGGTCAGGGAGGAGGACAACAGCTCTGCAATCAGGCCATGGGAAAGCAGTGGAGCTCAGCAGCTCCAGCCCTGAGGTGATCTGACTGGAAACAGATGAAGGAAGGCTGGTGAGGTCTGGTGAATCACTCCTATTGGGAGTCATTCCTTCTTTCAGCAGGGACTGTAGCCAAGAGCTGAAGTGACTCACGACAGCAGCATCAGCTGATGGTGGGAATCAGACACAGGATGGCACAGCCCTTATGGATATGGGGCCAGGCCACACCAGGTCCAAGAGCACCCCCAGGGCAGCAGAACTGCAGGCAGTAGCATTCTCACAGGAGCCACCATTGCCAATGTTGATGGCTCATTTCTTAACCAGTCTTCCTGTTTCTCCTGCCTCCTAAAGCTTTATTTCCTCTTCACTAGAGAGGAACAGGAGCTTCAAGAAAATCTGCCTTCAGCCCTACCTTGTCAATGCAGTGTTGAAAGAGGGAGGATGGGGGAGAGGGGAGCAGAGAGCCTGAGTAAGAAGGTGAAGCAGAGGAGGCAGCAGAGAACAACGGGGCAGGGGTCAGGCTGCTGTGCTGGGGTCTGTGGCACCATCACTCAGGGCTGAAATCAGGCAGTGATGCAGAAAGGACTGGCAGGATGGGTAGCAAGAGAGAGGAGAGCACAAGTCCAGCAGTAGGGATGAGCAGGGAGATGGCTGTGGCTACAAGGCAATTAAGGCAATTAAGCCTGATCAGGCAATCAAAACTGATTAAGCTGTGCCCAGAACTCCTGCTCCTCCCAGTGCCACACACACAGGTTGTGGCTTATAGCTTAGAGGACCACCAGGAGAGGATGCAGGCACAGCTCTGGCTGCTGTTTGTGTGATCTCTCCTGCAGGGCTCCTGGCTCAACACAGTCTGCAAAAATGCTGAGAAATCCTGAGCACCTTTATAATGGTCTGGACAAATTTCCAGCAAGGAAAAAAAGGCCCAGGAAAACCTGGTTGCATGGTAGCTCCACACAAAGAACAGTTAATCCTGGGCTTTCCTACCTGTCACAGTGCATTACACTCCCCTGCAGCTGACCCCCACCGTGGAGCAGAGCTGCTTTCCCCAGCAGCAGGCCTGCAGTCAACAGATCTGTGTTTGTGTTCAAGAGAGCTCTTACTAAGACATCAGACAAATGGGGAGCTCTGGGAGGTGGAGCAGAGAGTAGGCAACTGTCAAACCCTTTTATAGCAGGTCCCACAGGAATTCGTTTTCCTCCTATTTTTAAGTTGAGAAAGATCGAGTTTCACTGCAGGAAATAGTTGTTCTCCTCCTCCCTCCCACCCACCTTTCTTTTTTCTACAGCACATTGGAAGAGCAGTCTGCTGTCTGCCTCAGGTTTCCAAGAATCAGGCAGGCAAACTAGAACTAAAGTTCCTGTTATCTGCAGATGGGGAAGCAAAGGGAGAAAGGCTGGAGAAGTCCTCCTGTCTGCAAATGCTCAAAACTTCACGGTGTATGTACTGGTGAGATACACCCTTCCCCATCCTTTTTGGTCAGGTTGAGATTGTAATTGAGGTCTCAGAAAAGGTTTCTGTGAAGCCCCTAGAGACAGGATATCCATATCCATGGAAGTTGTCCTGACTTTTTCCTTAATAGAGCAGTGTCACAGAAAGATCTCAGGATGAGAGCCCAATGACCTGCCCTTCAAGGAGTCTCTTCTGCATTATGTCACTTGCAGAGCTGGACATTTGCAACAGCACTCAAATACAGACCTAACTTTCCATTCTCCTTCGAAACAAACACATTCGACTAGTGAAATGCTCTTATAATCTCCACATGCCTGGCCTGTGCTAACACTGTGACAGAGATTCCTGCACATGGATATATCTGCACCTCACTGCAGATGCAACATGGACAGTCAGCAGCCATGCACAGAGGCTCTGGGCAAGAGGGACTTTAGTCACTAGACTCAAACCTGCCATTCACCTGGGGTTTAGAGAAGGGGTCTGGCTAATGAGCAAGAGCCTGAACACTTAGGTACAAAATACTGCCCTTTGATCCTCTGAATCTACAGCCCAGAGATTTCATGCTCCCTTCTGCTGATACTGATCAATTTTGTTCACCAGACACAAACCTGTCCTTCCCATGCTGGGCTCGAGGCAAGGCACAGCTCATTTCTCCCATCTCCCTTGCTGCGACAGCAGAGACAATGCCTCTTTTGTAGGTGCTTCTGCATGCCTGGTGGAAAACCTATTGGAGACTAGCACAGTTATATCAATAATATCTTGTTTATTATTCCTCCTGGCATGGGATTTGCCATTACCTCTCTAGCACAGGCAATGTTTTCCATTCATCTTTTCTCAGCCAGGTGTTTGCTCGTTTGCAGCATGGGGTTTCAAAAGAGACAAAGCTACAATTGATGGGAAACAGAAGGCCAAGGCTGCTGCCAAAACAGGCTTTCCTCAGGGATATTCATAGTCTTAGAAATGGTTATTACAATGTCTTTCAACAGTGGTTCTACACACCTGTTAAAAAAAAAAGTCTTGCCTTTGCTTTCCTTGGACCTATCTTTCTGATGACCTTTGTTGGGCACCTGTTAGTCAAAGACTCTGAGTTCACATCATAGAATGGTTTGGGTTGGAAGAGACCTTCCTTAAAGACATCTAGTTCCAATCCCCTTCTCATGGCCAGGGACACCTTCCACTAGACCTGACTGCTCAGGGATTCCAAGTCATTTTATCTGTGTCTGTATCCTTTGTACACTGGCTTACCCCAGAAGGGTCAGTGTAAGGAACCACATAATGGTAGTTTCCAGGAGTCTTTATTTTCTTGTATCCAGTTCCATCACCTTTTGATTCTATGAGTTAGTGAGGATGGAACCAGAGTTAACATTTAAGCTAAATATTAAAGAGTATATAAAATCTAACCAACTTCTTGGTTTTTGCTCTGTTGTAGAGCTTCAGAAGCACAATTTCCTTTCACATTACATGCTGTTCTGGCAGACACAGCCACCTCCCTAGAGCTGGGCAGGTTTCATGGACATCAAACTTGAATGGGGCTGAAACTTTCAGCTTTCATTAAGTCAGTTCTCACAAGCAGAGCTGTGACAGTGAAGTTATGATGGGCAGTTTTGCCTTCTGCAAAACACTTTGGACTAGAAGACTTCTTGGGACTATCTGCTATTATTAGAACCCCTTTTCAGTTATGGGAGGGCAAGAAGGATGCTTTGCTGTAAAGTTTAGATGGTGGAAACTCAGAGTTCTGAAAACAGAGGAAGGAACATGGAACAAACCAAGGAGATCAGATTAGAGTTTGCAAAACAAACCCAGCTGGTAGAGGGAAGATGGGGATTAGAGCAGACACAGAGCGGGTGTCCAGCTGGGGAACAGACCACAGCTATCTTGGAGGAAGAGAACTTTTCCAGCAGCCCTCCTTTCTCAGCACTTTCACTGCAAAGCCTCGTAGATTTTGAACCAGAACTGCCTTCCTCCTTCCCCACGTGGACTGGCTGTCTGGGACATTATCTCAGCTCTGCTCAGGTCCCACTAGGTTCTTTCTGCCCACAACTCCCAGGCTCTGGTAACGGATATCTCTGAGGCAGAAGATGAAACCACCGTGTTGTGGTTATTTCAGTTCCTTCCCTTTTGTCCACCTTCAGGAGAACAAGGGCTCCTGCAAACAGATCACCCAGCCTGGCTGAGGTCCTCGCCAGAAAAAGACCAAAGTCCAAAGTCTTCAGACACTTCCAGTCCTGGACTGTCATGAATAGACCAATATTGCTGCCACAATAACAGGAATTCACTCTACTAATCCCACGCACAATCAAGAGCTGCTTGGCAACATTCACATCCCATGAGCACAGAGATAGTTCCTTCCCCACTCCCTGTGCCATCCAATAAAGCTGGAAAGGATCTGCAGTCAAGCCCTTCATATTTCACTTGGGTCACTCTTTGGTCTGCCTTCTAAAGGAATGGGCACAGAGCCCGGGTTGCTGGTACAGCCCAGCAAGCCAGGGGTTACCTCCACTTCATGGGGCCAGGAAAGCCATGCAGATGTGGAGAGAGGCTCTGGGAAGAAAGTAAAGAACTCTGCAATTTAAAGAAGTGAAAGGAGTGGAAATGCTGCTGCTGGCTAAGTATCTTAATTCAGAAGTTATTACTTTGTAAGTACAGCTCCTTCTCCTACGATATTTTCGCCCCTTGGCATCACAGAGGAGCTATAAATACAGCTCCTGATGATGCCAAAGTCTGGGGAAGGTGCTACCGCCTGCCTTAAAATGTGGGCTGGCACCCCTGATGTGCAGAACAAGAATGTGCTGTTCCTCTACAGAGGTCTTAACATTTCAAGCCAGACAGAGGCAACAAATGCCCACAGACCATTTTATCATCAGGAGAGACTAGCAGGACCTCAGCTACATGCCTACAGCCCCAGAATGTCTTTCCATGAACATTTCCAGCTTGCAAACCGCAAAAGAACATTTTCATCCTTGGAACACCCCTGTGACAGGAGACTCTGTCCGAGGAGGGACATCCAAGTTTGCCTTGCAGCACTGTCCAACCCTGAGCACAGTTTGTTTTTCTTCTGGGTGCAGGAGCGAGTAGGCTGGACCTTCCAGTTCAACCTTGAGAGCATCTACACGGTTCACTGCTACATAAATGCCAGCCCTGTCAGGAGAATGGGGACCTCAAAGGATTTGGAGCACTCCAGAAGTTTACACCTAGGCAGCTCATGGGCAAGAACATACCTGTAAATACTATGGGCAGAAAACCAGGCTATTGTGTGCATGTGTGTGCTCGGTAGGTTCATACTGATAATGCTGTCTGGATTTGCAACTGTCTAGACAATGGGAAAATTAGCATCATGAAACTGGATAGTTTTGTGAGATGCCCAGCCAAATATCTGGGAAATATTTTTGTAATGGTTCTCCTCAGAGGGAGATATGAGCCTGAGCCGTCCATTAGCGATGCAGCTCTTTTGTCTTGCATTCCAGGGAGGGATACAGGGGTTTTACTGAGCCCGCTGGGCCTCATCTGCCATGCTTCCCAGCCAGATGTCGGGTGCTACTGTGGAGGAAAACAAGCCCACAGCACAAGCATGGCAAATGAGCTTTCCGTAGGCTGGAGCTGCTGCTTTTCTGGCATGGAAAAGGAATTTCATCCTAAGAACTAGAGGCTAGGGCTGTATCAACAGTGGTTTACCTCTGGAAACAAACAACTAGAGGCCTGTGTCTCCCCAGCCTGTTTTACAGCCTACAGTAAAGGCTGCAGGGCTCAACTGCTGGTCTCTAGGGAGTAAAAGCTCACAGAGAGCAAGCAAGGCTCATTCTGGGCTTCTTGCCTGGAGTCCTGGGAGCACAAGGCTCAGGGATTTCTCCTCCTCTCACCTGGGACAAGAAGCTGCAGCAACCAGGATTGTGCTTATGGCACATAAGGAGCACCAAAGCACATGCTCTATTAATGACTCAGGATGATACCTCAACACCTTCTACTACTTCTCTGAAAAGCTTCAAAAAAGGCAGGGAAGACCAGGCAACAGGCACCTCATCTTTGTAGAGCAAAGATGTTCCCTCCCACTAGAAGCAAAGAGCTGTCAATTAATCTAAGGGCAGCAGAGTTTAAGTAGCAGCTCAGTAATATTGATGATTGTAGGCCAGGGAACCTTTGGCTTGGTTTAGCTTGTGGGAAGCTTTAAAAAACTGCTCTGAGCTTTCAGTGGATGTGTTAGAGAATTAAACAGAATAATATTTGCAAGGCCTGAGCTGATTCCAGGAAAATGTGGTGCTCAGACTGGGGGCTTCTCCCCTGAATGGCAGCAGAGGTTTTCTTTCAGTGTCAGCAATGACAACCAAGGGTCTGGATGCAAAACACTGGAAGACTTTTAATGCAGAAGCTGAAGTTGTCATGGGTCAGTTTTATAGACAACTGGAATTTTCTTCTGTGAGGGGCTCTGTAATGTTTCTGGATACTGTTCAGGAACAGTTGAAAGAGTCCTCTGGATCAAGACTGTGCTGTGACATGGGGGTTTCAAAACAACAGACCTGGCTAATTCAAGGAAGGAGATGTTCAGTGAGGAATAATTGGCTGTGGAAGATGGTTTTGGAGCTGGAGACACGCTGATGCCAACAGGACAGTGACAGAACCACAAGTGTTTGTTTGGATACAGGCAGCCTGTCTGGTTAGAACTGGAAGCTAATGCACATCTGCAGAGCACTCACAGGAGGAAACATAAAATTGAAGCCAGAGCAAGGTGGAGCTTGTTACTTTTTCTGAGAAGAGACCTGTATCATAGGGACACTGCAGATCCACAGATGAAAAGCAAAGCCTTCAACATACAGTGCAGCATACAGAAAATAACTGACACATGTTGTAGTTTCAACTCCAAATCAATAGATGCTTGGGAAAAAACTCTTAGCTCCTTGACTAGCCCTGATTTTTGATGAGGTGTGTCCCCAGTACAGCGACACACATGATGCAGGGCAGCACCATAAAGAACACAACCTGGATGCAGAAGCTTGGCCAGAAGGAAAACAGGAGAGCACAATCTAGTGTTGAACTCATTTGCAAGATTTGGCATTAGCTCAATGACCCCAAAGTGTTACAGTTCCCCAGTATTGACCAAAGTGAAACGTTTTATTTGTGTTTTCTTGACAGAAAAAAACAAATAAAGTTCCTACAACAATAAAAAGTCCCAGGGAAAAGGGAGAGTAAGATTAGCCCTATATGCTCAGGATTTTAAACAGGAGAACAATTTTGCCCTGGAGATGAGTGCAGAAGAAGTTCAAAGAAATAAAAGCATCTTTCCTCCCATTCTGTCAGAAGAAGATAGTAATTAATAAGCAATTAACAACCTTCAGATGTTACTGAATTTCCTATCTATGACAGGAATGATGGCAGCATAAAGCTAACATATTTTGTGCTGCAGATTCTGTTGCCATTTGACTTAACTGAGCTATTTTCTTGCTCCCATCCATCACAACTGGATAATTTCCCCTCCCCTTTCCAGTTTTTTGTAGAACTAATCTTTCGAGTTTTGTGAAGTTGATCTTGGCTCGTGGCACACACCCCACATCTGTTTTCCTAGGCCTTACCATTTGACTCAGAATGATTGCATTTTAACTTCACCCCCCCACCGCTACCGTCAAGTTGAAAACCCAAACTGCAAGACTCCCACCAGCACCAAGGCACAGCTCACATCTGGGAAGGCCCACGTGCCCTCTCCTCCTGGTACCACAGGCTGAAAGGTTACTGGAAGAATGTTGATGGCTTATTTATTATTCTTTGAGATGATGTGGTGTGAACTGACAGCATGGTTAAATACAATTATTCTGTATGAGTGACTTTTCAAAGCTCTCCTTTTGGTTCTTGTCCAAGATCCTTTGAAAGCACATTGTTAAGGGTAAACATGCACACGAACCAGGGGGATGGGATATATTCTTGAGCATCTCCCCTATGAAGAAAGACTGAGGGAGCTGGTGTTGTTTAGTCTTAAGAAGACTGAGAAGAGACCTTATTAATATCTACAATTTTCCAACGGGTGGATGTCAAATAGAAGGAGCCAACTTCTTCTCTATAGTGAGCAGCAATAGGACAAGGAACAATGGTGTGTAAACTGGAGCAGAGAAGATTCCAGCTCAACTTGAGGAGGAAATTCTTTACTATGATGGTGACAGAGGCTGGCACAGGCTGCCCAGAGAGGTTGTGGAGTCTTCCACTCTGGAGACTTTAAAAACCTGCCTGGATCTGTTTCTGTGTGACATGTCCTGGGTGACCCTGCTCTGGCAGGGGAGTTGGACTCAATCTCCAGATCAAACCCCACCATTCTATGATTCTATGATGACTCTTAAACTGGTCATGTTGGGTTTGCTGCCTTTTGAAATCAAAACTTGAGAAACTGACCATCCCTGTTCTTAGGCAAATTGCCCCATGCTTCCAGGAAAGCCTGACTGGCATAAAGACCTCACTACTGCATGTCCCAGAGTAACCAGTGGCTTGACAGTATCATCCCAAACACTGCCAAAGATACCAACCTTTCAGCTGGAAGGTACTTGCTTTAAGTTTATTCTCCTTCCCAAATTGAAACTTCTAAAACTAATAAATCTCTCTGGAAGATTCTTAGCACCTTGCTGAATTTCAGTGATGGCATTCAGAAGGGAAAAACACTTGAGTTCAGTATGGCAACATCTACCTTGGAGATAGGATACGTGCAAGCAAGAGCATGTCTATTGGTCAGGTAGTCAGGAATGCTTTGCTGGAGCTCTGCAGATTCATGACCTTCAGTTGAATTTGGCTAGCTCTATCTGGGCTGGATATGCTTTCTACCATTCTGCATCTGGTAAGACAGTTAATAAATACTTCTTTCAGCATCATCTTTCCTGTGGTATTTTGCTCATTCTAATTCTGCTACTAGGCAGAACTCAGAAATGCAGGAATGTGAAAGTTACAGGGGAGGATTTTGTCCCAAGTGCACACTAAACACTAAATCTGGGCTCCAGTACATGTTTCCTTGGCTGTGGGAGTCAAAGCCAAGTGATGAACAGAAGAGAAGAAGACTATAGGTTAAAGGCAACTCCATACCAGGGTAACCCCCTTTCCCTGAGCATTGTACAGTTCTGACCATCTCTGGATAACTCAAGAGCAGGATGGCTACAGAGCTGAACTGGTGACACACATGAAAAAAAGGAAAAAAAAAAGAGGAAGAGAAAAGGTAAATGCTGCTAGTTGGTAATTATTTTGAAGAATGAACAATGAGGGAAATAACTTTCACAGGGGTGAGCCACTAGGACTTGGAAAAAAAGGTAAAGTTTTTAAACTCTTTCACAGAGTAAGCTCTCTGGATGCAATTAGGAAACAGCTCGGTCAGGCATGGAGAGTGTTTCCTTGCCAATGTCCAGGGCTTGTTTTGTCTCTGAGAATCCCACATTCTGCTTTTGAGACAACTCCTGTTTGATGTCAGTGTGTCAATATCTAAGGTTAAATGTTGTCCTAGCATATTAGAGGGAGACAGGTTTTTAGATTATTTTTTCTTACTGGCAAATTAACTGAAGATGGTCATTCTTGGGTTTGGGCTACACACTTAAGCCATATGACTTTTGCCATCCTATTTGACAGAGATGCACTCAGAATGCTACACTGGACAGCTTGAAACCTGGACTTGGAGCAAGGGTCCATCTTTCTTGCTTTTGTGCTTGCAGTCCTTCCTTCTCTGCACTGCTGGGCTTGCTCTGAGTTCTCCAGCCCTTTGCAAGGTGTAATGGTTGTGTAAGGAACTATATTAGCTCCTTATAGCTCCTCACTGTGTAAGAAAGCCTGGGGTGAAGAGCAAGCCATTCCTTAGAGTATTTCTGCAAGGACTTGTGTCAAAACAAAGAAACTATAAAGCAGAACAGCTGCATTTGAACATCTCCCTCTAGATACATTCTTGGCTGCAGCAAGGAAGAATTTGGAGAGGTGGCTGTTGGACTGACGTTTGGATGCATTTTGGTGCAGCATAACACATCAGGCCTCTTTGGAAGTGAGCCTTTCTCACTTCCCTGGTCCAGAATTACTTGTGTCTCCTTGCAGCAGGTGGCCCTTGAAGTCAGGAGAGCCTCCAGCCACAATGCTACCTGTATAGACTGCTCCACCTTACTCATTCTCCCTGAAGCTCTTATATTCACTCTTTCTCCCCACACCAAAATAAAGATCCTGAAGAAAGTAGGCACATCTTGGAACAACCAAGAGAGACCAAGATCCAGACTTTGGAAAAACGAGGCACAAAACGAGAGCAACACACTCACAATGGTCACCTGAGTGCAGCACTACACAAAATACCAAAACAAAAGAGCAGAAGATTGCTTTTTTAAAACTACAGATGGGCTGCATTAACCACAAAGAAACTCAAGAAGAGCTCATGTCTGGAAGTAATAAAAAGCATTTGCATAACACTCATGGTGTGTTCAGTGCTAGCAGGAGGTGCTGGATGAAGAGTCCATCAGTCTCCTTTGTCAGTGGGAGTGCAAACTCAAAACCCTCTCTCAAAACTGGCCTGCCAGCAATTCCTCAGGGAAGAAGGTGGGTCAGACTTCCAAGCATAGGTACCATTTCACCTGCCAGAGAGTCAGCCCAGTTTCCAGATGACCCCTGCAGCAGTGCACGACAACCATTTTTGAGATACCAGAAGCCAAAGGAAATTCATAGGATCCAAACAACCATGAAAAGTTTTACCTTCTGAACACAAGAAGGCACACAAGTGCCCTAGGTAGTGGTACAAGAATCTAGCTCAGAACAACATCACAGGCTGAAAGCTTCAGAACTTCAGTGATTGAAATATGCTAGTGTGGCAAAAGCAGCCCTGCTCTCTGCACTAGTGTGGAGGTTGCCAGCAGTTTCTTTCCACCACTGTACAGCGCATCCCTCCCACTTGCTGAGGTTGCAGTAAGTCCCAACTATTCTCTGCTGCAGGCATCAGTCAGCTGCTGATGGCTAGAGTCAAGAGAACCTAAACAGAGCCATCCCACAAATCACACTAATTTATCAACCATCTCAGACCTTTTTGTCCTCAGAGAAGGACTAATAACGGACACATCAGTGCGGTCACAGCAACCTCCAAAGCCACTGCCCCGCACAGCGTTGCCACGTGGAACATGAGGGAGCAAACCTCCTTTAACGTAATGAGGACCTGTGTTTTTTGGAGCAAGGGTAGTGTGGCTGGGATTCTTCCCCTGCTGACACACCACAGTGCTAAGCTGCTGTGGCAGGCACCAGAAGCAACAAATGTAAAGTCAAAAAGCATTAGAATCTGAGGAAGGGCTGGAGAAACCCAAACTGAGATGTCATAACAACACAAGCCAGAATTTGCTACCCTTGTAACCAAAAAGAAACTCTTGATATGCCAGTTTCCACCCATAAATAGCTATAGTTGAGGGTCTGAGTTTATAAAACGTTGAATGACTTACCATATGTTGCACTGGATGGTTTTGGTCGGAAGTCCACAAAGGATCAGTTAGCAATTTCTCCTGTTGAGACAAAAACTAAGAGGTACAAACTGCCTTGCCAAACCCTGAAGATAAGCACAAAGACACATTGTTTAAAATCACAGGGGAGCAGAGTGTGCTGGAACACATAAGGAACAAAGCAAATACAGACTCTTGGGGTGTTTAGACTACAGGCTGTCTGCCTTTTTCCAGGTTGGGTTGAATGAAAAAGCAATTTACTGTGAGTTCAGGATTATTGCAGACATGCCAAAGATTCCCAGCTGCACAGCGGGTTGTTTAACTGGGGGAAAGCAGCTCTTCTACAGGTGAAGGTTCCAGGTGTTTACAAGGCAACAAGGAGACAGGTCCAACAGGGCAGTACAAGGAGTTGGCTCCCAACAGCACATTCTTATTTTCCCCCCATTTGTGTGCTGATGCCCAAGCCTCTTGGCAAATGAGTCCCAGTGCATTTTCTGCCTTTATCTGGGTTAGCTTTATCCCCAAAGATGTGGTGGGGAAGGGCATGGTCAGCAGGAGACATCCCAAGTTTTCCCTGGCCCTGTTTCTCTGCCAGGGATTTGTTTAGTTCCTGTGCCCTGAGCACCTCATTTACTACCAGAAATAGGTCTTAATATCCAGGTTTTAAACTCATAATTCCCTGGACTATAATTGATGGTGGAGCTGTGTAAAGGGCATGGAGAAACAGTTGAGACACTACAGATTCTCCATGCTGGTTGCCAAGTAAATGAATCCTGTTACTCTCCATGGGAGAAGGAGCTTGTCTTAGTCACAGAGGATTCCAAAGCAGGTCCAGTTTGGAGAAGCAGACAGCCAAGGGTGGACACAAGGCTGGGAAAATGGACTGTGGCACAAGGTTTCTCACTGTGCACTGTGACTGCAGTGAGCAGAGGCTCTCGGGAAAATGGGTGAAGTTTTGCCTTCCTGGGAAGGTCCCAGCATTTTGATTTCATTTCATCTGGGTCACTGCAGAGCACCCACTCCCAGCTCCAGACACCCTCCATAGTGAGAGAGCTGCAGGTTGTTGTGACACTATTTACCTGTAAGAAATACACACGTACATACTCTGAGTGCTGCTTGGAACATGTGTGAGTGACAGCTCTGAAACTGCAGAAGAATTCCCACTGGGGGTGACCAGCTGCCACAAGTGCATTTTCCAGGTGAGAGTGGAAAATGCTGCTTCAAAACCATGTGAGCCAAAAGGGACAACCAGCAGGGCCTGAAGCAGTGGTGTGGAGAGGCCTGTTCCAAATTGCTGAGTAGCTCTGAGCACAACCATCACCAGTTCTCTCAATGGACCTTCCTTGGGCCATTGAGAAGGAAGAGAATGAAGAGAAGGGATCTTGACTTTAAAGCCAAACACTTCCCTCAGGATCTAGGGCATCTTCCAGATCCACCCATCACCTCAACACACAGCCAGCATCACTAATTTAGTGGTGGGGCTCTGCTAGAGCAGCCCCATACAGGGGGTAGGTAGAGGTGGTCTCTACCAGTGACCAACTGCTGCAGTGGTGGCCAAGACTCAAGTCCCTTCTGCCTTCACTTTTTGTTGTCTGCAGATAGCATCTTCTCTGGGGCATGGCTTATCTTTTATCTTCTGCATTTTCAGGCAGCGTTGCAACACCGACACCACGTGTGCCAGTACCAACCAGCAGAGCAACTGGAAGAGACTTTCCCTTGCAATAGTTACTCCCAATTTATCCCAGCAATAGATCACTTTGGGACATACCCTCAGTATATTTGCCAAGCTTGTTAAAACAAACAGGAGGAAGCTCCTCGAGGCAGGTCTCCCAGCTTCCCAGCTCAGAGAACTCTGCCTCAACAGCTCCTGAGGGGCTCAACCCACCATTTAAAAGGCAAGAGGAGAGCAAACAGCATTTGCTTTGTGTGATGTGGAGGGCTGAGAAAATTTGGAAGAGAAATTATTCAAAATAAAAAGCAGTGCAAAAACAGATTAGGAAACTACCGTGCCGTGACTATTAATGAAGCGATAGAAAATATCAATCACTCCCCAGCCTCTGAAGCTTGCTGTGAGAGAAGAATTAGGAGATTTTATGTTCCAAGTACCAGGAAACCACAGGGCCCTGGTGCCTAGTTCTCAAAAGAACACTGTTTGAATCACAAGGAGAAAAGCAGAGTGCTGCAAAGAGAGCCAAAGGCAGAGTTTAAAAATAGCAGCTTTCAGTTTTGTTTCTTTTTTCTTCTTCTTAAGTGCCTGGATATAGGATCATGTCAGAGGGTGGATAAAGAGAGCAGACCAGCCCCTGTGGAGAGAGAAGTCTTCCTGAATAAAGTACTGCTGGTGGGGGGTTCTGGGCTGTTCATTTTGCACTCCAGCCTTCCCTGCCAAAGGAACTAATCTCTCCTGCTCCTGCTGTCCCCCCAGCCCAAGAGAAGGGCACTGGGGGAGTGGGAACTGGGCAGCTTTACTACCCCATCAGCAGAAATGAGCAAAGCCAAGGGCTGAATGTGTGATCAAGCCTGAACCATCCACTTCTGGACATACACAGGGCCAATTTCTCACTGCATTAAGGCCACTTTTGAAATGCTGTTCAAGGAATGAGATTTATTGACATGTTTGTGCTAATGCTCTGGGACTGTGCAGAGAGAAATCATTTCTGGCTGCTGTACACTGGCAAATGTGCTAAACCAAAGAAAGGGCATCTGAGTTCTGATGCTACTCCAATTTCTCTAGCCCCTAAGACTCTCCACTATGCACTTGAAGGAGCACCAGGCCAGATTCACAGCCCCTACCAAAGCAACCAAATGTAGAAGTCAGATGTTGGTACCTTAGGCAAAGGAGACAGAGCAGTAGCTCCTGCAATGGATAGTAAAGGTTAGGTCATGCAGTGGAGAACTAGTAGTTTTAAGGCAAAAATGGGGAAGAGTCTGCAGAGAGAAATGAGATCTCATCCAAATAGATCAAAACCCAGATGTCTTTAAGTAGCTGATCTTAGAAGGCAAAGCTCCTTCCTTGCAGAGAGGCAGGATGCCCCCTTGGGCCTTTGCTTTGTCTATGAAATGAGAAAGGCACAGCTGATGCTCTGGATAAGGCTGCCTGCATCTGACTCCCTGGGAAATCTCCTATCTGTTATGACTCATTGCTCAGAGGATGCTCTCAAATCCGGAGGGGAATAAACCATGTAATAAGGACAGCAAGTGCAGGGAGCTACATAAAATACCTTTTCCCAATTAGCAGGCATGCTCACAAACCCTTTTCCCCAGTTGGCTTGGGGACAAAACAGGCAAGTTTTTCACTGTTATATACTCTGATTCAACTGGAGTGCAGGGGAAGAGAAAAACTGGCTCTGTCACTTGGTTAATGGTAGTACACAAACCACTTACACTGCTACCAATATATTGTGAGGTTGAGTCGCTGCAAGTTCAGTTTCTTCTGTCACTGGCAAGGGCTTCTGAGCTCTAGAGTGAAGCACAACAAGCTAGCACACAAAGCACACAGCATTCTCAACAATTCAAACACAGCTCAAAAGCAAAAAACCCAGCACTGATAATAACGCTGCCAAAGGAACGTTTTAACTTTACAAATATGCAAAAAAAATCCATGACTTCTGGAATCTGAAATATTTCCTTGTAAAGAAGTTTCCACTCGATTGTCATCTGCTCTTGCTGGTATTTGAGACAGGCAGCTCACATAACTGACTGGGCTCCAGTGACCTGTGTGGCACAAAGTTTTTGTGGCTCATCAGATGGCCTAGGAGGAGCCCAGTAGTGTCACAGGCCAATGTAACTGCCTGGTCACATGGACAGACTTAAGCAACAAACCTCAAAAAAGCTGCTTGCTCAGAGTTAAAGAGCCCCACACGTCCTAGAGATGCTCTGAGAAAGACCCAGAGTAGCTTCTTGTCCTTCAAAAGGACCAAGCAAGAATGTACTAGGAGCAAATCTAACAGTGCAACGTCCTGCCCTCCAAGTAGGCCTGAAAGCTTTTATTAGACAAAGTTTTTAAAGCACAACCTCAGTTCCAATTCATCCAGTGCTTCCCTCCCTCTTGTTTAGCACTGCAGGTACAAAAAGCTCCTCCAGCCCAGCTGGCCTGGGATTTTCCCTTGCTCAGCTCTCAGTGGAGATTACACGACTGCTGACAAAAGCAGTGTAGAAAGGCCTTATAAGGCAACCCCCTAATAGTAGAAGAGCTCTCATCAAATTGCCACTCCAAGGACTTTCTTGTAGTTTCTGCACTTATAAAAGACACGAGCTGGTTGGGACATGGCAAACCCAGCACCCCAGTAGAGGAAGGCAATTCAGAACAGGAGCAGGGTTTTATATGATTTTTCCCCTCTCCTAAATGCAGACACAGCAGCAGATTGGAAAAACAGGTGGGTTTTCCTCTGAGAATAAAATAGACCAGGGAGCATTAAAAAAAGCCAGGGCCAAGATGAATTAACCTGACCAACTACTGTAAAGTTACTCTAAAGTACAGGCAACATGAAGCAGTTTGCTCTCTTATTTGTGGCTGGGAAGACAAAATTTGCCACCTAGCTTCATTTGGAGAACAGGAGAAGAGGGTTCAAAGCAACGTGCTTCTGCATGTTCATCTATTGCACCCTCCTAGCACAGATCCCAGGACTTTGTTGTACTTTCCAGCTCACAACAGTTGTGAAGTACCAACAAATATTCATACTCAGGACTTGGGAGTTGGTTTTAGCTGGAAGACTTGAAAAGATTTCACAAAGACCAATACGAAGAGGCATTTGGATGTTTCCTAGACAAAACCTTGTTGTTTCCATTCTGTAGGAAGAGCTGATGCTTTGAAGACAACCAACCACTCACACTCATTGGCAAACAACACAAGGCACATTTGAGTGTGTTTGTGCCAATCCTTTGACCTCGCCACAGCAACCAACCAGAGCTTGCTGGAAAGCTCTCAAAACTTGGGAAAATTGTGGCACCATCTTTCTGCCTCCCATCCAAAGCAATACATGAACACATTGTACTTCTGGAACAATTCTGGCCCTGGCTGTGCTCTGGGGCTGTAAATACAGACAGCAGTGGAGAGGGGCACATGAGAAAAGCAGTGGAAACTGGCAGTAAGGATGGATGCTATTTTTTCACAATCCAGCATAAGGAACAAGCCATGCACAAGGAACACTGCATTATCCTGGTGGAATTCTGTATCCCTTAGTGCTGGCTGCTGAGGAGGTTTTCTTGGAGTTTGAGAACAGCAACACAAAGCTGCTTCTGAGAGAATGATGCTGTATATTGTGATACAGCAGCAGCAAACAGATTCTCTGGCACAACTAGGAACAGCACAGTTCTCCAAGAACTATTTCACTTTATGGAAAGGATGTGGCTGTGAACATGCATTCTGTTATGATAGCAAGGAAAAAAAAATAGCCAACACCATCTCCCAACACATCCAGGGCAAGCATCTGGGCAACTGAGAGTTTGTAAGCCCAGGGCAAGATGATGTGTGTTTAGAAATCAAGGGCTGAGCTGAAGTAGCCTTATGGATTCTAATCAGGGATCCCCCATAAACCTACTGAAGCTACAGATTTTTCTAGTTCAGGTTTGATCAGACTCCTGCCACCAAACTGCCAGCTTTCTAGTATCTTCTAGAACAAATACATGACAATGTAGAAGAAATACACATCTCAAATTTCCTTTCTCCCCATAAAGAACCTTACCTAGAACATTTTAAAAAACCTTTATCAAAGAATAAATCTCCAGTGGAAGCATGTTAAGGATAAATTTGCATTGAGACCAAAGACAGGGGTGTCCAACAGAGAAAAAGCAGTTCAGTTCTGTATTCACACACAAGGATTCACTCATCACATGGTCCCAGTATAAAACCAGTGGCAAAATCCTTGTTGCAATAGGTTCAGTGGTTTGAATCATACTAATTCTAGCAGATACTTGACCTGGCTGTCCTGCCAGCTCCCAGGTTCATGCTTTCCTTTGTTCATCAGATATTTGAAGCAACAATATCTCACTTTTCTCCTGTTTTCAAGTAAAAAATCTCCTTGAGAAGCCATCTCCATTCTCTTCACTTAGACTTCCAGCTGTTTGTTGTCTTTGCATTACTAGGTCTGTGCAAATCCAGGTCAACTCTGAAAATAACTTCCTGGCATTTTAAAAAACCTTTCACACTGCTTTTTGAAGGAATTTTGAACATTTCCAATAAAATGCCTGTGATTGGCCAGGGAGATCATACAAATCATCCTGTTTCTATCTGTGGATTGGATGAGAATTTCAAGCATAAATTTGCCAGGAGATGTAAACTGTGTTTTCCACATATACATGTATTCAGATGAGTTCTCTGCTAACAGAAACTCACCAGCAGTAAAATTCACTATAAAACTCCTTCAGCAGGTGCTTTGTGAGCCAAGTCTCTGAAATCTTACTCAAGATGACTGCCTGTTGCCCAGGATTAGAGAACATGACAAAAATACTGCAAAAAGAGCTCATCTCATTATCACTGCACTGAAAGGGTTGGATCTACATTAAGGCCCCAGTGTTGTGCATTGCAAGGCAGTCCCTGTCCTTGGGAGCTTAAGATCTAAACCAGACAAAGCAGAGAATAATCCTCAATTGCCTTGTCTTATGCTGCAATAATTTAGCTGGAGGTTCTGGGCAGCAGTAGCCAGCTCTGAACAATTTGCTTTGTATGCAGACTGCTTAAAAGATGCCAGGGTGAATTCATCCCAATGATTTGGGAAGAATCCCAGGTCTCTGATTTAACTCCACTTTTCAATCTTACATTCAGTTTGCCAGACAAATATCCATCAAAAGCAGCAGCATCACCTCTAGCAGATCCTCTGGGAGTTTCCATTAATGTCAATGGAGTTCATCACCTTCTGTCCTTGTTCCTCAAGAAACTCAGGACCACGTGGCCACCATAAGATGAATGAGCCACAAAACTTTATATGAGCTCGTGAGCAAGCCTGAGTTACCACAGTTATGCTGTGATATCAACATGGTTCACACCTGTGCTGCTAACACCATCTGGAGCCCCTGTGAGCCTCCCCCAGGAACCCAAAACAGTTGCTTATGTCTAATTTCTGCCTCAGTTTTAGTGGGGAATTTCCTCTGCACTACAGGTGGAACAATATTTTAAGCAAAACTATTGCAGCCTGATGACTGAAGAGGTAAATTAAGGGAAGGCATCCAGTAGCTGGAAATAAAGCTCCATTATATTAAATATTAAGCTCTGTGGAGTAAGCCAGGCAATTGCATACTAAATGAATAATGTTATTTATTCCATTTAGTGGAGTATGGAAGACACTTAATCATCACAGCATTTTAGATCAGAGCTAGCATCAACAGCTCAGCTCTAAGTGTATTTTATGGAAAACATAGAGGTGGATTGAGCAGCTGGAAGTGAAGAGAGTGTGAATGTGTGAAATAGAGCAGATTTGGTAATAATAAAGTTATATGGCCTTGATAGTTCATTTGGATACTACTGCTCCAGCAACACATTGTCTTAAGAAAGCATAAGCAAATCCTCAAAGAAAAACTCTATCTTTTTTTAAGCCTAGAGTGGTCAACTAATTTTCCAGACTTCAATACTAAAAATGAAATAAAATTTTTACAGGAATTTTCAGCAGTAGAAATCCTACTTTTTGAAGTATAGGGATTAAAATATTAAAGAGCTACGACAGGACACCCGAGATATCTCCCCTATCATTATTCTTCCATTTTTCCACTTGTTAATTTTGGGCTTTCTGATTGCCATATGAAGAAATTGCTCCCCAGGCATCACACAAGAATCAGCATTTTCCCCTGTCACTCAGCAGGAACACCCTATCACTACTTAGGTATATTTCTCAACCCTAATAACTTCCAATTGCTGTGGTTTCTAAAACTCAGTCTGCTAGAGAAAGAAATAACTAATCTGCCATTTCCTGCAACCCTCATTTCCATGCCTTTCATGGAGCAATTTCAAATTTCATTGACTTCACAGGAGACTATCTGGATTTACACCTGTGAAAAAAGGAGGAAAGAAAACCTGACCCTTGGTGTGGAATATCAAGTTCATAACTGTGTTTTGTATCTCCAAGAATCTCCCCATCTACAAAGGTGAACAGCTGTTGCTATAAATCAGACAGTCTTAACCAGCCATTAGAACTTCATCCAGATGATCCATTAAAAATATACAAAGGCAATGTTCTGGAAAGAAAAGTCTACCCTCATGTCCTCAGGGACATCATCTGTTGGAGAAAAATCATATAATTCAAAGCTAAAATTAGTTCACTTTAATGCTTTTTCAGGAGAGCCATGATACTCTAGAGTAACATCGCCTTGAAAAGTTCTGTTAGATGACTTAATGGCTCCTAAACATCTGGCAGTTTGGTACATACTGCATTGGAGACATCTAGTGTCTTTTTCAACTTCTCCATGGGTGTAACTCTTCCCTATTAGCTAGAATGGCTGTGTCTGCTTCAGTTCCCATCAACCATTTTCTCTATTTGAGTGGGAAACACTTGCTGAAGTGTGGAAACAGCTGGCAGGCCTGGCTGGAGATTGTATTAAGAAAACATGCTCTTGTTTCTGACCACAGACTGGCCTTTAAGTTCCAACTGTGATTGCCAAGGGCTCTTCTTGGGTTTTTGGATGGGACCACGTCACCCAAGACGTACAATTTGGCTGTGTTAAGGGTTGGTTCTCAGAGCATAACACTTGCTGTCAGGAGGGATAAAGCTTCGTGTAAGTAGAGGGGACTGGGACGAGCAGTCCCATTTCATTAGCTGGGAAACTGAGACACAGGATGATGAAATTATTTGCCTCCAGTCATTTTCCAGAGCAAGAAAGAGACCCATATATTCCTTTCCAAGGGAAGTGCCCTAATTAAGGCAGGCCAACATGCAAGTCCTAGATATACTCCACTCACCAGCAGTGTAAGTCCAAGCAGGACAGGGCTGCTGGACTGAACCTCCTGCTACTGGAGGAGCAGGAGTACAGAATCCTGTGCTCCAGGGTCACCTTGGCACCCAGCTTCCTTTGGAAGCCCACATCAGCTCCTCCTCATTAGCAACTCTCAGCTTCTTGAGTAGACTACCTAACACACGCTTTCTGCTCTCACTCATACCAAGAGCATAAAATGCAGTTCAAAGGGGCAAGATGGTTGGTTAGCCCTGCACTGCCCACTGAACAATCACCTATTCCCAAAGCAGCACTTTCCCTTCATCAAGATCACCGTGTAGTCCCAAAGGGGAAGGCAAAGTAACGTGTCACTGTTCTGTTAGGCTTTGTCCTATGTCTTTCTAGGTGTACTGGAGGCTTAGACATAACATGAACATGGAAAAACCAATGAAATGCAGACAGAGTTCTCCCCTGAACCTCCAGACAGTCACACAGTGACAAGCTCAGCTCCTTTCACTCAACTCCTTGTGTTCTTCTGAGAGCATGAAAAGGAACTTTATGATACGCTGGAAGGGATGAGGTATTAACTATCAAAAACTAGACTGAAGTAACCAAGACCCTGGATTATTTTCTCTTTGATGTATGCTTATGTAAATTCAAATAAATACGTTTAAATGCAACCTTTCTTCAATTCTAGCAGAGCTTAGGAAATCTATTTAAGTGAGACAAGCTAGGCTCCGTGTAACGCCAGGAACTCCCCTGACAGTTTGCCTTCCTACTTAATGTGATACTCTATGATTACACAGAGCAGAGCCTTTCAGTGGAGCATTTTAATTTACAAATACTTTTGACATTTTTTAACGCCCCTATGGACAGACATTAAGAGTCCACTTGATTCAAGAGTAATCAATCGAGGTGCAGAGAGGCAGCCTGGTTTGCTCCAGATCACGCACTGAAATATTAGCAGAGTTTGGAAAACTCTTTCCTTGTCCCTCCCTCCTTGGTAGTCACTCAGAAACAAAATTTCCATTAACAGCAGATACATTCTCTTTATGCTGGGCCAAGCACTCTGGGCAGACATGCAGAGAGCAAAGTCAGTAGCCAGCAGGAAGCAAACAGAGACTAACCTCCCCAAAATGAGCCACCCCGAGGACACCCATTGCTCTTTGCTAAATCCACTTACCAGACAAGTGCTGCTCTCCATGGTGCAAATCTGTCAGACTTTTCCTCCATGTCTCTTCCCAGAACAGAGTGTCTTCTAGAGGAGAAAAAATTATTACTAAATGACATCAACTCAGTTTAACATTTCCCAGCCATGATACAAATTGCACCCATCAGAAGGACCAGTAACCCATTGCTCAGGCTCATCTTTTTAATTAGGTCCATGATTTCTGGAGCTTTTAATGCCATTTAATAACGATAATAATTTGTCCCTCTCACAGCATAGAGACAGAGTCCAGCCTTCATGGCTGGTGAAGCTGAGAGAAATCAGCCCAGCTTTACTAGCATCAAGAAACACAGGTTCCAGCAGGACTCTTACAGGGCACCAGCTCCTCTTCTGCTGGGCCTTCAGATAGTCTCTGTCACACCCTAAACACTCAGAAGCACTTCAGCTATTAAATGTAGGCCATAAAAGCAACACCTGAGACTCCCCTTCAAACCCAAGTTTTTGAATGAACAGCACCTTCTACACAGGACCCCAGCTCCCACTGACATCAGCTTCATGCTTGCAGATGAGCCCTGGGGGTGGAGCAAAACTGCCTCCAGTGGGCAGGTGACACTTTACTTGTTGGGCTGCTGTCAGGAGGCTTCAGGTGACACTAGCTTTAAAGAAAGGATAAGCTAAAAGCTCTTCAAGGCAGAAGCTAGTGAGGCAGAGATCTGCCTGCAGCAAGGACAGAAGATAAACCTCAAGGTGCAGGTTGCATCTGTAGGAAGTGATCCAGGATGCAGCAGTGAGAGCTGAGAGAGAAACAGCCCTGGGGATGGCTCAGAGTGAACTTTGCACCAGCCTTTCTGTTTGCAGGCTGTTTCTGAAATGTTTTAGTGGAATAAAGTGAGAACTGCCATCCCTCTGTGTAAATAAAGGGATTTGTCATAAAGCTAACAGATCCTGCTCTTATGTAGTTCCCAAGAATATGAAGTGACAATGAGGTGCCTAAGAAAATAACTTTTCCACTGCCTGGACGAAACCACTCTGAGGATGATAACTTCACAGCTGTGATCGATAGAGGCTTTGAGAGAAAACAGGGGCCTGAAAGATTCTGTATGGTCTGACCAAAGAGAACAAAGACAACAAATAAAACTGAGGTATTTTTAAATGTCTGTGTCTTACCTTCAATTATCAGCTTAAAGATCAATTGCTGGAATGGCTGCAGTCAGCCAGTTGCTCTTTGGGAATCTCATCTCATACAGGCTGACCAACACAGGGAGCTGTAAACTGGGGCTTGGGCCTTTTGCCCACCCAGGAGATCATCCTGACAGATCAAATCCATCGTGCATGTTCACAGACTCTTCAGGTGGCACTTTCTGGCTGCCCCATTGCTGCAAAAAGTGATTGGGACAATGAATTTTTACAGTTGTATTGTGTGCAAAAGGTTGAACTCAACTGTGACCTCCAAAACCCCAGGGGCTTCATGGGAGGTTTGCAGCTTATTTACACTGAGGCAGAGTTTGCTGCCAGGTTTGAACCCCCAACATCTCTCACTGCCACCTTTTGGGCACACAGCTTTCTCCCACCATTTCCCCCATCCTTTCCCATGGGCTTGTGGGAACAAAGAAGTTCATGTTTGACAACTGCTCCATGAAGAAGCATTAGGTGTGATGGTGGATTCTGGTGGTAGAAATGGTTTACCCAATGGGTCAGTCCTGCTTCTCAGGAGAGGACCCAGCCCACCAGCTTTCTGACACTGGTGAGCCAGGCAGAAAGTGGTCACCACTTTTTAAGAACTATATTCTCACAAAATGAAAGTTATGATAGGGAGAGAACAAGCAAGCTCAGATCACGAAGAAACACACTCACCCCTCTTCCCAACTTGTGCCACTCTACTCCAGGGTGATCACAACAGCACTGGAGGTGGACTCATCCATCTGGGGGAAAACAAGGCTGCCTTCAAATCCTCTTCTATTTACTCCAGTCAGCTGTGCTGAGTGTATTGATTCAATCAGCTATTTCCTTAACCAGAAAACCAGATGTGCGCCGTCACGGCCCATCTACGGGGACTGAATCCCTGCCATTTAGAAAATGCAGAATAAAAATACAAAAATCCCAAGAAAGCTGAGATATGCTGATGTTTGGAACTCTCAGAGTTTCCTAAGTAAATTGCTTTTCTTTTGAGTCCCATTTATTTTTGTTACCTCCAAAGAAATGCTGGTTTAGCCACATTTCTTGGAAACACTGTTGAGATCTAATGGGTTGTTACTGATGTGGATTCTCAGGGGAGAAGCTGAGGAATAGAGGGAATGTAGTATTATCTTTGCTTCTGGGCATCAGCAACTTCTGCAAGCAATGTACTGCAGTGTATGTCATTCTTTGCTGAGGCAATTCATTACCTTGGTCCCTAATGAGAAGAACTATTCAGCTTAAAAAACCCACCTCAGCCCTTTGGACTTAGGTTAGTTTCTGGGCATCTGGGTAGATATGTGAATTAGGGAGGCTGCATCACTTAGGTTTCACAAGATAATACAGCTGTGAAATATCACAACTATCACAAATAGGGAGGCAATGAGAATGTGAGACCAGGCTCTGTTACTTAGGAGGCCTGAGTAGGCTGCAGAGTCTCTGAGTTGGTCCATCCTGAGGTCCCAGTCACGAGGACAGAGTCACAAGTGATTCACTGCACAGGGAAGTGTTACTTTAGAAATGACTGGTTCAAATTCAGGAATTACTGATTAGCACTCAGGCAAACCACATCCTAACACCTACTTAAACAGTGTCTGTCCAATATATGCATAAGCTCTGTGTCCAGTCCTGAGCCACTTTAACAGTGTCTGGAAAAAAAAACCCCAAACCATAGAGGGGAAATGAGGCATCAGAGACAACAAATACTCAAGGGAGACAAAGTGTAAACACACCTCTAACAGCTGAGTACTTTCCAGGGAAAGATCACTGTCATATAGATGTGGTTTCCTGTGGTGCAAGGGGATACTCCAAACCTCTCAAGAGTTGGTGGGAGTCTTATTGTTGATATCATGATAATGCCTTTGTGTAACTGAGCACCACTAATTAAAGCCAAAAGTAAGAGAGTATTTTCCAAAGATTACTTGCTACTTTTCCTCCCTTAAGAGAGTTGTTTGACAGCTGAAGAGTGGAACTCGGGGTGGGCATGGGCACACATATAACTTAGCCCAGAGGTAGCTTGTGTCCCTGTCATAACTGTCATAGCTGCAGAGAGAAAGTAGTCAATGGGAACACCAAACTGGACACACATAAAACCAAACATTGGGTTTAAAAGCAGGAAAGCATCACATGTACTGTTCTCTCCTGACCTGTACTTTACACTGTACTGTTTTGTGTGTTGTTCTTTCTCTTCCCCAGAGCAGACAGAAAACAGATCTTAAAACATGCACAATGAATTTTCAAATCAATAACATGTGAGACTTTGTCTAAAAGGTAAAAGTTGTTGTAAAACTCAATGTCAGAGTGAATGCTTTGCCAATTCAATTATACTTGTTTCTCTCAAACTGAAGAAATAAAAAAAAAAAGAAAGAAAAATGATGTGTGCTTATTTCAAGCTCAATAAATGTTCTTTAGACTAACATCCCCATTTTGTAAATATTCTCAGGGCTTCCTATGCCAGCTCTCCTCAAGGGGTCATAATTAACTCTAAATAGGGTTACCTTGTTTCAGAATCAGTCTAATGTCAAGCAGCCTTTCTGCCTGTGTCCACAATTTTAAAATAATGTTGTGCCCATTAGATGGTATGAAAGCTTCCCAGAAATGGAAACCATACGTCAAAATGTAAGCACAAATAAATGTGATTAGACATGGCAGCTGTCTAGAAAATATTCAGCTATTTCACTTATAGTTTTGGGCAAAACATGAACACTTGTACTCATTCCAGTAAGTGCAGAACCAGAAAGGCTCCCACATTACCCTCTGCTTCTCAAGGCAAGTTTAATTTTAAGACTGACCCCAAAGAAACAGAAAACAGCAAAATAAAAGTATAAACAGCTGTGCTCCTGCTGGAGACTTCAAGGAGTTTGGGAATCACTCCTTCAGAGCCATGTAGCAGGCAGCACCCAGCCAAGCTGCTGCACACAGGCCACTGTGGGAAGGGCTGAATGGCACAGAAAGGTCCTCGTGCAGCTGGGGCTATCACAAAGGAAGATGGGCCATGGGATTGCCTCCCTGGACTTGATCTCTCCCTCTGGAGATCATTTAATCCAACCCTTCTACTAAAGTAGGGTCACCTAGAGCAGGTTGCCCAGGATCATGTCCAGATGGGTTTTGAAAGTCTCTGGAGAAGGAGACTCCACAACCTCTCTGGACAGCCTGTTCCAGTGCTCTGTCATCCTCACAGTAAGTAACATTTCCTTATGTTTGGGTGGAACTTGCCCCTTTGCTGGGCACCACTGAAAAGTGACTGGTCCCATCCTCTTGACTCTCTCCCAGATACCTAAACAGAAATCATAAGAGTTCCAGTCTCTGATCTGGGCTTACATTTCTGGCCTTGGGATGGACATGTCACATCTGTGCCTTGGGGACAGGAAACACACCTCTGCTTGGCAGGGCTGATGGGAGAGTTGTTCTGTGGTGCTGAGCCTGGAAATCCTTTACCTACAAAGGAGCAAGAGGCACAAATGTAGCAGTAACAACACCATCATACACTAACACACAGCCTAATACATACTATGTGCAGTTTGACTGCAGACCCCCACTCTCTACCAGAACCAAGCCATGGCAATGTCCTGTATCCAGGTATAATGATTGTCCCATCCCAGTCCTTGTCAATAATCTTCCCATAGATGAAAGAAAATGATGAGGAAGTAAAAACCAATAGCAGTAATTCAGGTGCAAAGCCACACTCCACACGACCCTGTCTTCTCTCATATGACAAATATACACACCAAATACAAGATCAGTTACAGAAACACCCTGGAAATCTGTACTTGGTTATCTCAAAACTAAACAACGCCAGGAATTTGGGTAAGTTTTTGCTTAAAGACTATCATTATTGGCACTTGATCAGATACAGAAAAGTTGGGTTTCCAGCTTGTAAGGGAATAATGCAAAAGGAATTGAAATAGATTAATTTCACATGTTTCATTTTAGGACAGGTAGGTTTTTTTAAGCACTAAAGAAACATTGCTATTATAACATAGATTTATATTAATGTAATTTATAATAAACTTTTAAAGCTTCCAGTCCATGAGTTTTTGCAATATTTAGATGTGCTGGTTTGTTTTTTGGTTTTATTTTTTAATATGGTATCAAGTGACTAAGATTCAGAAGTTGTTGAACACACATTTATTACTGTTTCTACCAAATACTTGGTTACATTCCTTGGTTGGTCCCTCAACAGGAGAAGAATGGAGTTCAAAGGTATATTTTGTGACTTTTTAAGACTCAGGTTTCTAATTATGTTTTCAATAAATGCTAGTGTAATACTGGCAAACACAAACTGAGGCTTGTCTGTGCCTCTCCAAAAAGTGCTGACACTGAGGTGCTTGCTGACCCTACAGACAGAAGGATGGAAGCCAGCAGCACTCCTTGCAAGTGTCTGTGGGTACCTATTGCAAAGGGTGAAATGTAACCTTGGAATTCCTTCAGCCTTGATCCACATCCCTAAACAAGTCATCTGTTTCACAAGGGTGATGCAGATGGGGCTCCTTGGAGGAGGAGGGATTGTTCTCTGCAGATGTTCCTGCCAGGGCAGCAGTTATCCTATCTCTGTGTGGTTCCATGGCTGTCTCACAGGTGATGTATGTGAAGTAGGAAGCTGCTGGTCATTATCCTGCTGTGGAAGAGGACAGCAGCTGTGAGAAAGAAGTAATTGCATACGACCATGAAAAATAGCAGTTGAACACAGGGTTTTCCAGAGGAGACTATGAACAGCACAGGAGCAGGTTTTGAAAGATTCTGAAGGAAAAACAGCTTTGTGTTTTGGAATAGATATAAAAAAAACAGCTCAGGCAGTCACAATTGTTACTGGCACAGCTAATCTTACAGGACTATGGATTTCTCCAGATCTTCAGCTCAGCTTGGACACCATAGAAAGAACATTTGGGCAAAGTTGGAGAATGAAACAACCTGCAAGGAATGTTCAGATCTGTAAAGTGAGGGGCTCACAAGATATTAGGGAGAGGGAAGCAGAGGTGTGATACAGCTGTTGGGGCTTCACAGGGGTGCACACCACACCTCCTGACTCACAAGTGTACTGTGTAATACCAGCACTGCAAGTCAACTGCTTAGGGAAAAAAAGTGGAAGATCCTGGAATACAGAGTATAGTATAAAAAGAACACAACCAAACAAACCAACTGGCATCTAAGACCAACCCATTTGTGATCAATTATTCCTGAAGGAATCACATCAGGGAAATGTGTGTTCATTACTGGTGCCTTTCAGACTGCAGGCAAGCCAGGCCCCACTCCTCACTGGGGTAATGAAGACAACTGATATTGGTAAAAAACCATTGGAATCTGCAGCACATTGCTAGGAAATGGCATATCACCACAATTTATGATTAAAATCTTAGTAGGCAGAGCACACTGCAGGATACAACCCTCAAACTGTCCTCATCAAAACCTTTTCTCCAAAGATCTCTCCTTATGCTGTAGAAGCAATAAAATATTTTTAAAATACTGCATGGGCAATAAATAAAGCCAATCATCAAAGTACAGGCCAACAGATCAGCTGGAAATGCTCAAAAAAAAATCTTTAAGCTATTGTCTTTGCTGTGAAAAAGGTCTATCTGGTTCTTTACCTAAAACATTGCTCGACAAGAGGGAAGAGATATTAAAAGCCTTCCAAACACTAAAGTATTAGAACACACTGCAGTTTTATTAGGAAAGAAATGTGCAATGGGGAGAGAACATCCTTGCAGTATCTTTTCACAAATTAACTGGCAGCCCTAAAAGCCATTTCCTTCCAAAAAGCCTTGACTGATGTTACATCTGATCTCAAGAAAATAGCCATAAAGTCTGACTTACCAAGATGACTCCACTGGCTTTAAGCCTCAGTGAATAACATAACCCTAAAAATAGTGTTAGAGTCTATAAAATCAAAACAAACTTTGATGTAAATACAGTTTTGTAAGTAAAAATGAAAATACTGAGCTCTCCATTAGGAAAACACATATAATAGACCAGCTTGGGAAAATCTGTTTGAACACCATGAACTTTGTGGATATTAGTATGAAAGGCAAGCTTTTTTTAAAAGAAAATAATCTCATTTTTACTGATTGTATGAAAACTGAAAAGTTCCTTCCACAAGGTGATGGAAAAATCCTGTTGAGACCTGGCTGTGGATGCTGGGATTGACTTGCTCTTGTGACTTGTTTTAACTGAGCTACTCCTGCTTGGTGGTGATATTGCTCTTCTCAGATACCCCTGTAATCCAGACTCTGCTGCCATTTCTATTTTACAGACAGGGAACAAGGGCCAGCAGGAGTAATGGGCCAGATTTCTAACTGCATTTGTTTATGGAAATGAAAGGATTTGTTGAAACACTGCTCACACATGCTTAGAAAGGCCTTGATTTCCTTCCAGCTCACTCCAATGGGAGGCTCCCAAATAGCATAAAATACAGCACCTAAATGCTATGATGAAAGGTTGGAAGCATCTGCTGGCTACTGTGATCCCAATGGCTTTCCTGTGCTCATCCTCACTATGACCCTCTGGAGTCATCAGCAAACCTCATGGAATGGCTGCAATTCACTCTGGGCCTCAAGACTGTGAACTATGCACCTTGTAAAATGCAGCAGTAGGGATGCCATGGACATCTGTTCCAGGCCTTTCACATATCCACAACCACACCACATGGGAAAGGTGTCTTGAATGCCTATCAAATGGTTTCCATGTAGTTTTGGGGAGGAATCTAGCTTTTCAGGTTAGTCCCTCTGAACTCTGAAGTTGACTTAACAGATCAGGGAGTTTCTTCCAAAGGAGCTCTGCCTCTGCTCTGTATGAAGCTTGACTGTATGACTTTCTGAACTGCCTCTAAAAAAACTCCAAAATTACCCCAAACCAAACCTAGAGTCACACTCCTGGTGGTAATAGTGCTTATTGTCCTTAAGAGAGCCTGTTCAGTGGTGCAATTACTCAAGGGAAATCAGAACTGTTTCTTAGTTGCACATTTCTCTATTAGTTTGAACACAGACTTTGGATAAGTCTGAGAGCTCCTTCAACCACCCCACGCTGTAATCTTAGCCACAAACGTAAGAGGTGCAGAGCATCTGCACACTGCTTGTATTCCTGAGTGAGACTGGAAGCTCCCAGCAGATGTGGGTTTGCAGATGCACATTCTGCCAACAAAGTGAGAAGCTTTTAGAATTACAGCTTTTCAAAGACGCTTAAAAGGCCAGGTAGTCTCTAAGCCAGAAGAGAGCAATCTCTCTGTCTCTCTCTGTGAAGTCCCTTCCTTTGCAAAGGCTGTACTGGCTGCTGCAGCCAAGCCAGAATGAAAGATGCCTGACTTTCAGTATTTACTCTCAGAGGAAGCACAGTATCCTGTCTGGCTGGTGGTATGCTCACCACCTGACTCCAGCGTGCTCCAGACAGCAAAATCTTTTTACCCAACTGGAATGTGCTGCTGTTTAAATGCTGGGAATAAAATCAGCAAGAAGGGCTGCTCTATTAACTGGGAGGTCAGAGCATTATTTGCTCAAGGGTTAGCACTGAACTGGGCTCTCTGTGTTGCAGCTGGGCAGAGAGGCGTGACTGTGCATCCATGCCCCGAGTGACTAACACAGTGGGGAGACCTTGTAGTGCTGCTGGTTCTCCATGTGCTATTCCTGAAGGGATTAATAAAGGAGACAGGTCCATATTGTTGAAGGGAGTCAAGATCTGCCTTACTCTGTAAAGAAATAAATGGTGAGCATGTCTGTAATAATGCTCCTTCCAGTCGATGTTTCTCTGATTCTGGGGTGTAACATCATCAGTAGCAAAAAGCAATTCCACCACCCTCACATTTGGTACTTAGGCATTTAGTAGCACACAGTGTTTGGGCCCATCAGTCACAGTATGTTGATAGACTGGAAAAGGTTCAGACAAGAGCCACGAGTTGATTTAAAAGATTACAAAAGAGGTTTCAGGCAGAAGTATCCAACACTGCAATTTATTCTTGTTACAGAGTGATTTTGCATTCTGTTGAAGCAGCAAGATGGGGAACAAACCTGACCATAGGCTTTTCATTCTGGCAGCCAAAAGGTATAATGAGATTTGGTGGCTGGGGGTTGAAATGAGAATCCAGAGTAGCAGTAAAGTGAAAATTTCTAAAAATGGGAACAATTTACTATGGTAGCAATAAACTCTTCACTACTGGCAACCTCTGAAGGAATAATGGCCTCCTTTCTCAAGCTTATTCAGCTCAAAAGAGACTGATCTGGAATCTATTTTGACTGATACAGTCTGCATTATAAGGCATAGATTCTCTCTTTATGCTGCTACAATACTATGAATCTTCCTAGAAATGTGGGAAACCTCTGACTCCCCTTTTTACAGATACTGATTGACTTTAAAGTACGTGTTAGTAGCTCTGCCCAACTGACCCAAAACTTACTGCTTGGTCATAAGTAATGTCTCCTGAGGAGGTGACTCTTTGCTGAACCCAAGCATTTTTTTCCTGTTCAACTCAAATTCCATTTCTGGAGTTGAATAAACTTAAAGAAGGTTAACATGGAATATGTGATGTGTAATTTCATACAAACACTAGCTGTAAACCCTCTGTCTGTGTTGATTCAGAAACCAAGAAACCCCCAAGATACATTTCTTATAAACCAATTAAAGACTCCTCCTAACAGCACACAAATGTACAATCTCAGGTTGCACATAACACAAAACCAACCCAGCATTCTACTTCCTAATAAGCAATGTAAACACAACTACAGACATTGTTTTCTAATTAGGGGACTGTACCATGAGATGTTTACAGACCCCTATGGAAATGTATGGACGTTTGGTTGCCTAGCAAACAAAGGAAATGGAAAGTGCTCTCAGCTAGGACATTCATAATTAGGCTGGCAGGGGTAGAAATAAAAGTTCTAGAAGAAAAGAGGGAACAATCCCACATTGACCTGGGAAAGGCCAAGACAATGCTAAGGGGAGGTACTCAGGGGTACCCTCTCACCAATGCTTGTTATTTTAATGTCAGCTTACCCCATCTCTCAGTGTGTGAACAGCTGAATCAGGGCTGGAGGAAGGTTTCAGTGGCAGTGCCCACACATGGAAGCTACTGTGGGTCCTTGTCTCCATGAGGAGTGTTCTTGGTGTATGACACTTGGCAGGGTCAAGGAACTTCTCTCCTTCAGGGCAGGATATTACTGGGCAGATGCTGCATTTATGAGAGACTTGAGTCCAGCAGCTCCTGTTTGTGCAAAAAAATAAGCATGAAAGGTTCATTTGACATGTGGAGGTAGGATCAAAGAAATATGTGCCACAGTACCTCCAAAATGTGTTTTCTGATAGATGACTAGCAACATACTTTGGCCAGCTGGATTTACAAGGCTGCACTGTTTGTGACTGTGGCCTGGGTCTCTGAGAACCTCCTGGGGTCTCAGACATATCTGTGTCTAAGAACTAGTCCACATCAGTCTTTCAACCCTGCCTTTGCTACAGCCATAGAAAGCAAGTTCCTGCACTTCTGGCTTTTGTGTTTCAATAAACAAAACAATCTAAATGGACAATTTAATTTTTACTGCCACTGGGGCTAGCTCCAAACTATAAATTTCATCGTTCTGATTTTGTTGGTGTCACAAGGAAACCTTTTTCTTTTGTACACACTAATCACTTCTAAATTCTCACACCTTCATGCTGATATTGGCTTCATCCTCTCAGAAAAGGGAAATAACAAAACCTGGTGCAAAGAAACAACATGTTATCCTTTTGGTTAAATAGATGTGGGAAAAGGTTATCAGGCACTTGCTTATGTAAGAAACAGTTTTCTCAGGCATCACACCCCACTGTGGCATTGGTTACTACAAAACAAACTTTTTTCCATCACAAATACTACCCATAGTCACCTCAAAGCTGATGCCAGACAGTGTCTTCCTACAACAACCCTTCTCCCTGGAAAAGCAGGAGGAATCTTGCCTATACAGCAAGAGTTAATCACACAGCACCCCTGAAAGCATTTCCTGGCCTACTAGTTTCTTCTTCCATGTTCCTACTACTCAAGGGTTTCATCTCATAGCCTGGGTTTAGAAGGGGAAAGGAGCATAAGGTTGCTTTGATTTAGCTTAACCAACTATGCCAATCTTGGATATAATGCTGAGAATTTGGTTTTAATTTGAAAGCTTGAATATTGTGCATGGGAAAAAGACAAGCATTTTCAGGTTCTTTTTGATGAAGGGATAATGGGAATGCAGGTTTAATTAACTCAATAATTAGCCAGTTTTGCTCTCTGCCAAAAAAATCCACACCTAGTAAATGGTGTTTGCAGCACTTCTCATCCCTGTTCCAGAGACACTTCAGCAGTTTTTAACCTGCCTGAAGTTTATTTTTCCAGGGCAAATGCAAGTTGTGAACTTTAACCTGCTGATGCTATATTTTTTTACCCCTCATGGACCCTCATCAATAGTCCATCACCCTCTATACTTCTACAGAGCACAGGGATACAGCCACCACTCAGGAAACTGGCTCTACTGGTATCACTCAGCACCAAGATTTCTTTCACAACTCGAAATGTTGTCCACCTTTAACACAGAGGAACACAAGGTGTGGTGGAGCAGGGGGGAAGGGATGTTTGCAGCAGCTCTAATCTGCAAAGATGGTTTCCAGCTGCATTTCACATCTGATTTGGGGTTTGGATGAGGTTTTGACAGAATTTCTCCATGAATTATGCAAGAGGCTGTTGGAACACTGCAAGTACACAGAGGCACAAAGAGACTTGTTCAGGCAGCCCTCAGACAACACGCTGCCATCTGACACACAAACCGAATCAAAGCCCACTCCAAAAGGCAGATAGACTTACAGAGGGGAGGGAAAGTGGCCCCCCAAGTGCTGTGGGGTGCTGAGCTGGGGACCGTGCAGGCTGCCTGCTGGGAGGTGCTGCAATGCAGCACTAGATGGTGCTGTATTTTAGAAATAACTTTGCCTCGTGGGTCCCTCTATGTTGGATGCAGGCTCAAAGATGTGGCAAACATACAGATGCTCCTTTTAAGACACGCTGCTGCTCTCTCCAAGCATAGCAGGGATTTTCCTTTCTCTGTGTTTATAGCATAGGAGTTAACACAGATTATGACTTTGTGACTGCTAAGTTGCCAATTAAACTCTCAAAAGTGCTGCTGGGTTCACTTGGGGTGTGTTATGGGAATGCCAGGGCACTGTAGAGAGTCAGGAACAATGTAGTGCCCATTTTTACCTCTCTCTGACTTACCCTCTTCCTCCTGATTCAGGCTGGTTGCAGTCTCCAAAAGCCCAGCAGCAAAACTCTACTCCCTCAAAAGAGGCTCAGAGCTTCAGAGCATTCAGCTCTGCCCTGCATAGCATTGTCACTCCTATGTGAGTGGGTGGCACTGGGCAAGTGCCTGGTGCCAGGACAGTCTTCAGTGGTACTTTTAGAGCAGTATCCATCCTGGGATTGTCACACTGCCACAGGCTGTGGGATGTGAGGTGCTGGGACCTGCTGGAAGCAGTATCACTTGCTGGGATATGCTGTTCAGAGGTGACAGGGAGATCATGGACAGACAGGTGAAGGCAGAAACCTGTGGAATTAGTATCCTAAAGAGTCACATGTGGAATGACATGGGCTGCCCCCCAGGTTTACTCCTCCTGCTGTTCCTAATGGCTCTTGTGTTGGGTCTGTTTGGTGCATCTCTGAAGATGCTGGGCACAGATTTGAAGCTGGCTGATTCCCCTCAGTCTCAGGCAGGCATAGCAGGTTGCTGAGCAGTTGGCCAGATCCAGGCTAGGCTGCAATGGGCAAAGGCTTTTAGGAGCTCTCCCTAGGGTAGGAAGGGCTCAGAGACACCTGCTTATTCCAGTCAGCCATCCAAGGAAGCAGACGCCCTCTCTTCCCCCAACTCCAGAGCTTCCTTTGATTCCAGGCACAAGTGAGTTTGGTTTCCTGGCCACAAACAGGGCAGTCCAAGCCAGGAAAGGGTAATTAATGTCAGAAAAGATCAGGGACTCAGTGCAGCAGAGCTCACTTGGCAGGAACACAAATGAGGGAGGGGGAGATGTCTTTTAGAGAGTCTGTAAGAGGCCAAACCAGCACAGTGAGCTCTACAGTGGGCTGGGCCAGGTTGTTTACCCAGCAAGCAGCCTCCTCAAGAGGTCATTCAACTTTCTCTATAGGGCATCACTTTTTTTGGAAGGGAAGTATGGGGCAAACAGGAGTTTGCCTCTTCTTATGAGGAGAGGGTGTCTGTGAAAGGATGAGGTAGTTCTAGAGGGGAAATATAAACCTGTGTAGGATGGAGGTTGGCATAACTAGTGTATCTGCAGGGATGCTCAATAGCTGAGTGAGAACAGGCCCATCTCTGGCTGTGTGCCAAGCAGCTTGTCCTGTCATACAGCATGGCAAGGTTTAGCTTGGCAACAGAGGTGGTGTCTGGCTGCCAGAGCCTTGGAGAGGAGTCAGGAGCCAAAGAAATGGGCTAATGCACTCATGCTCAGGAGGCTGGCTTTGCTAAGAGTCAGTGGTTAAACAGAGAAGGAAGGTTTGAGTTACATCTGCTCCAGACTGCACAAATTCACCATTCTCAGGGGGCCCTAAAAGGATGGGGTCTCCCACCTCGTGTAAAACCCAGCTATGGGATGTGCTGTGCTCCAATGCCAAGGAAAGTTTGGTAGCTAAACAACATGAAGTCAGTGCAGGATGTGCCTAGGAGCCCTCCAAGATACATCCAGCACTGTGGGAATTAGCATTCTATAGCAGACTCCAGTGCTCTCAGCAAGAGTTGCCTCCTCTCATCCCCAGGTCCCTGTGGCATCTCTAATACGACAAATGACACAACTCCCAAGGGCTATGTATAAATTGGAACACAGATAAGCAGGAGAGAGGAGACTGTCTGCAGCAGACAGCAGGGCAACAGAATATGTCGTGTTGTACCTGAGGATGCTATTTTAAGAGCCCAAGGCAGGTTGAAGGAAGCAGAGTTATTCAGCTCACTGGGGAAAGGCATTGGAAGAGGCTGGCATCTCTCCCAGACTGGAGAGAGGCACTGCAGACAGCCCAGGAAAACCAGAACATGCCTTCCCTTCTGTAAGGTAGAGTAGCCAAACTAGGACTCAGCCTTGGCTCAGAGTCCACCTGCAAAGTATCTGCCACAGTCTGCTCTCACTGGTCAGAACTTAGAGCAACAAAACCAAATTCTTAAAACCTCTCCCTATCCTGTTCACAACTAATTTTGAGAGGTAATAGGAACCACAGCCCTGAGCTCTCCAGTCTGTCCTCCTCTTACTCATCTGTCAAATAGGTAAACTGAGGTGCACTGTGCCACAGTCTGTCTCTGCATCCCACACTCACACCATTCTGCACAGTTCACCTAGCTCTCAGAATTTTGTCAGCTCAAGTTTTGTCTCCTTAGAGCTACTCTGGCTGAATCAAGCATAATATTTTCATGTGGCATTCACTGCATTTCAGCACATTCCCCTTAGAAAAGACCTGACTGTCTTCTACCTCTCATTTTGGTTAATTCTGTGGCAAGGAGAAGAGATTCATAGAAATTCTCAACCACAGCTCTGTCATGGGGAGGCAGGAGGGGCCTCTCCTACTGCAAATTACTGTGGGAGAAAAATGTTTAATTTTGCTACTCCCAGTTTCAGTCTGGATGAATAAACTCCTGATGCTAAATTTCAATAGCCCACAACTGTGAGAGAGATTGATTGAGGCTGGGACTGCCACACTGGGGTACCTGGTGTCTTGCTGGATTATCCCCTTAGAAAGTCAAGCTAATACAGCCCACTGGCTGCCTGCACAGTGACTTTCAGATCTCACAGCAGGAGACCCCAATAGCCAGGGGATACTCTTAAGCAGAACAGAGAGGTAAAAATCCTGCTTTCAATTAATTGCATCACCAGGGAACTGGAGGGCAATTTGGATTAAACTATTAAAGCTCTTTCAATCAGTTCCCAGGGGAAGATATGGCAGAAGTGGAGGATTCAGCCAGAAAAGAGGGGAGTGAGAGAAACATGAGGAGGGTTATACTTCTGCCCTGCATAAAACTCTGGTTTCACACTCATCTGGACCCCACCACTGCCAGCAGAGGGGGGGATGTTTGGAGCTTGAGGCAGCCGACACAAAACCTGTTATGTGCAGATGAAGGGATCACTGTAAAGTGACCTATTGCTCACTGGGGCAGAGCACTGCATGGCCCACACAGACCTGCCTGAAGATCCCTCAGCAGAAGAAATGGAGCAGTGCCCTGCTACCCTCACATACCCAGTTCGTGTGTGGCCCAGTTTGACTACTCATAAAGTAGTCTCTGTTTTAGAGGATCCAACTTCTCAGTCTCTCCATGGGCAAAGCCAGGATTTTCTTGGGTTAGTGCCTGATGCTGTCCATAGGATCTGCCTTGCTGCTCCTTCCTGAATTAGAAACTATGCACTACTGGCAGCTAGAAGCAGTCTCCTCTCCCCACATAATGCCAAAGACTCATTCTCTTCAAGTTCAAATAAAGCTCTACTGTTTTGAAGTGTTAGAAAGGGCTGGCTATTGTTCTGTAACTACTGATGAGATGGGATTGCTTGAGCTGCCTCACAGCTCCAGGCTACCAGGGCACCACTCAGCTGCTCTGCAACACATGGCCAGTCCACCTCGGGGGAGACATCTCTCAATCCCACCTGTATGTCTTGATAACCAGACCAAATGTTTCTCTGGAACCTCTGCTGTAAATCAGCCCAGAAATTGGGGGGTGTGGTGAATTTTTTCTGTCCCCAGCTCAAGTTCCCCCAGGTACAGTGCACATACCTGACTCTGGATGTGAAACAACAGCTTTTTCTGGCAGAAATGTGGAGGCTGATGACTCAGGGGATGGCTCTAGAAGCGTATTCAGGCTTTAAAGCAGCAAAGAACACAAATGCAGATGAAGAGACAAAAAAAAATAATAATGAAAAATTATAAAGCAAAGCTAGTCTGTTAGTGGTATATAATTAAATATATCCAGCCTATATCCAGGGCTATCACTAGGCACAAGTCAAACGTATCTGAGTTCAATTTACTAAAATAACATCTCCCCTCAAAGTAGCTGGAAATCCTCTGTATCTGCATTTTAGTTGTGTCATTTCACTGCCTTCAAAAGTCAATGAATGCCAGATGTCCCTGATTTTGCTTTCCAGCTAACAGGTATCTTGCCCAAACCACCCCTTTTAAATTAAAAACAATTTGCTGCAAAGTTAGTTTTGTAAAAGTGAGGAGTAGGGAGGGAGGGACAAGAGAAACCCAAGAACTGCCAGCATCTATCACAGGCAAAATGAATCTGAGGGAAATGGGGGACATGCAGCTGTCATGGCAAACAGCAACAGATTGAGGCCATGGCATGAAGCAGCATGGAGCTCTAATGAGCAGGAAGAGCAAAGACAGAGCAACAATTTTATCCTGCGTTGATCTACTACAAGAAAAATGATCACAGAGAACATTTATTGTCCCCCTAACAAGATCAAACCTAATAACAAAGCTACACGTGTTATTTACTACAATGTTTGCCTAGTGCAGAAGCAGAAGTGCCTGTTGCCTGGATCCTCAGAGCCTGCCAGGGCCCTTTCTCTCAGGCTGGCTGTGTAGTGGGCAGATAGATCTGGCAGAGCCAGAGCAGAGCACATGCATGAGAAAGATGCAGATGCTGGAGGACAGTGAATATGTGATTGGCACAAACAATTACAACAATACAGTCAGACATGTTTAAACAAACCCCAGCCCACCATGTTGCTCCCTCCCTTTGCCCACAGCCCCTGCACAGCTCACACACCCAGTGAAACACAGGTCTGTAGTTTGCATAAGGCAGCTTCACCCAGAAGTGGGCTGCTGTGCTCAGCAGGCTCAGTTTCATATTGGAGGGCATTTCTAGGATCTCTTGAAGACCCCTAAGCATTCATGTCCACAGGGTCTTTTGAATAGAGGCTGAATCCCATCCCTGGAAATCCTAAGCTTGGATAGAAGTAATAGAAAAGTAAACAATAGAATATTAAACCTGGACTAGGTTGCCCACAGAGGCTGTGGAATCTCATTCTCTGGTGAGATTTTAACCCTCCTGGGCACAATCCTGGGCAACCTGCTCTAGCTGACCCTTCTGGAGCAGGGGGGTTGGATGAGATGATCCCCAGAGTTCCCTTTCAGCCCTTCCCATGCTGGGATTCTGTGAAATGTGCTTGTAACACAAAGAAAGAGAACACTGGGAAGAATGCATGAAAGGTATGAGATGCCCAAAGAATGGCAGATAGGACAGGGAGTATCTGGGCTGGATAATGACATTTCAGAACTGTAGGGGAACATTAGTCTGAAGTCCTCAACTCAGACAGAAGAGACACACATAAGGGAGCAGTTGCTGCTTCTATACTTAAAGGCTTCCTGCCCCCAGTACCTGAAGCAGCAGCAAGTGCTCTTGTTCTATTAGTTGCCCAGAGTGCTCCACCCCAGCACAAGGACACTCAGGAGGAGTGGAAACTGTTTAGCAGTCCTGCTGGAGAGAGCTCTGTCAAATGGATGGTTGTTGCCTGATTGCTCACACCACTTGTGTCCTGACACGTGGCCTGAGCCACTTCAGCTTGAGGCCCTGCTGGAACAAATATGCTGTGAGCCATTTCTCTCCCCTCTTCTTCCATGTTTATGAGTTTCTGCCAACTTTTAGCTACTTACCTGCTCCAAAGAGGAACAGCAGGGAAGATGATGATCCCAATATGCAATTTTTTAAAAGTTGTATAGCATCTACTTTGTTATATCCACTAGAAAATGCCTGGGGGTCTGGGTGAGGAAGCTGGCCCTGACACAGCAAAGGCAGGAGGTCCAAAAAAATCCCCAAACCCACAGTACAATAGGGAAGGAAGATACATCTTTATCTGCCATGCCCTGTTTCACACTTACACCCCAGGGGTGCACAAGATTAATTGTCTGGGTATGTTTGCCACATGTGAAAGCATCCTGGGAACAGTCAAACAGGAAGATGAAACTACTATATTTTTAGAGTTATGTATTTTCTTTCCTTTTTTACCTCTGAAAGACATGAAAAACCTGCAAAGAAACAGAGTGCAGGGAACCTGAGCAAAGTGACAGAGGACACACATGGGCCACCTAATAGGAGAGACCTCAGCAAAGGAGAGACCTCAGCAAACAGGAAAGTAGGAGAGCCCAGGGATAGGAGGGTGCCAGGGGACACAGCAGCCTCCTGAGGTGGCTTGGTGGAGAAAGAAATGGCTGATATTACATTTACCTCCGAGGAAACACCAGCACATGCTTGTCTCTGGGGATGAGAAAGGAAGTGACACTTGGGAAAAGAAGCAAATGAGAAGTGGAGAGCATGGTTAGTGGTACTGGGGGACATGGTTTAGGGACTCTGACAGTGTAGGGTTAATGGCTGGACTTGATGATCTTGAAGGTCTCTTCCAGCCAAATCATTCTGTGATTCTGTTAGGAAGGATGAGGGGCTGAACTGTGCCCTAAGCAAACGTAGCTGTGGAGGGGCTGTGGACAAGAGGATCAGGGTTTTCTTGGAAGTGTTGAGCCCTTTCAGCACTGCTGAGATGCACAGGAAAGACAGACAAAATCCAGGTGTCTCGCTCTAGTCCATTGGCTTTGGCAGCAATCTGCAAAACCCTCCCTTCCCCACCACTGTGGCAAAAGCTCTCTGCTCCTTCTTACCTGGCTGAGCTGGATGACTCCCAGTCTGGACAGGGTTTGGGGCCAGACACTGTCAGGTTAGTGTACCAGGGCACTGCAGGATCCAGCTCCAGTGAACAAGTCCACACTATGAAAAAAACCCAAATCTCCCTGAGCTGTTGAGAAGAGCTGGCAGAAAGGGAATTTCTTCAGCTTGAAAACAAAGTGCCTAGGCAATTCCTAGGCAATTCTGTTTCAGATCACACTGCTGCCATGCAGAATCAGGCAACACTGCAGATGCAATGCAGAAGGAAGCAGAAGGAAACAAATCTCTGATACACCAATTACCCACCAAAGACTCGGGGCATCAAACAGACTGTCAGTAACTGTTTCACAGGGAGAAATGTGGATGAGCTCTTGTATGGATTGAGCTCCTGAACTTCTACTGAACCACACTGATAATGTGTTTCCAATGTGGGAGCTGCCAGGAGAAGGTGGATGGGTAAAGCCACACAGACCCCACCAGCTCTTGCCTGCCCTTGTTATCTGTTGGCTCAGGTTTCGGTGTTGACTCTGTGCCTGAAGAAAGCTGTGCACAGTACAGCAGGGGTAACATCTGGCTGGGAGGTCTTTGGAACAAATGCATTCATCTCATCCTTCACTACCCCTGTTGCACTGGCAGGTCTAGCTGCTATAGAGTTCAACAAGATAGATTCCCAGACCTGTCAGACCCCTGAATTCAGTTCCTTTGATTTCAGAGCTCAGGCATGACTGGGATTCTGAGTCTGCTCAGGCAACATGTAATCCCCATCCAATAAACCCCACAGTATTTCAAGGTACAGCTGCTGCTGTGTAGTATGTAGTGATGACTTATATTTACAAGTGAAACTGTTCTTGTAGTGATGAAGTTAAAGTCTGTAAACCTCATTGTACAACACAGATCTACTGTTCCCCTTCTCTCAAACAGTGGCTGGTAGAAATGCTTCAGTTCTCATCTCCTGCAACACAGTTTATCAACTTAAAGTGTACCTGAACTTTCATAGAGAAATATTTTGGTCTTTGTAGCTACATCAGAACCTTCACATACAACATCCCTGTCCAGGCAGAAGATATACAGGAAAAATAGTGGCAATGTCTGTTGCTGCTTGGCAGAAAATGAGGAGGAACCACCCCTATTCCCAGCCTCTAAATGCAAAATCTCTTCATTGGCAGAGGCTAAAGAGGCACAACTGACCTTTCATCTAGGAGTCCTCCCACTCAACCTTCTTCCAGGTCAACACTATAAGGCAAAAGCAAATGAGAAATGTTGATTTCCCCCCAAAGGAGTGAAAAAAACAGGGAACAGGCATGACCAAAAGAATGTCTTAAATACTACATGAAAGAGCCAGTTATGCTCTTCACTGACCCATGTACAACTCTTAGAGCTAGCTGGGATATATGCATGAAAATGAGGAAAGAATTTGGCATTTGGGCTTCCAAAAACATCTAAGAAAGCTCCACCCTACTAGCATTATTTTTAAAAACCCATCGTGTTTTCCCTGGGGCAGTAAATTACATTATCTTAGTTTAACAGATGGAGGGATAGGAGCACTCAGAGCCCCAAGGTAAACCCCCTTTGGCAGTGGAGCTGGGAAAAGACCTGCATCCCCCACCATTCAGAAAAGCTTTCATTGCCAAATTATTTTTGCTTCAGCCCAAACCTGATGTCCTGAATGCTTTCTCTACTGTCCCTTAGCTCTTTTTACTTCTCCAGCAAGCAGAACTGTGAGTGTACCAGCCACAGCATCTCCATTTCAAATGGTTTGGCTCTCCTCTCCACAACACCATTTCCTGACTCTTTTTCCAGTCTGCAGCTTGCTGAGCAGAGGATTAGGATAAAATGGAGCAGGCAGAAAAAGGTTCTCTCTAGGCTGGCATGCAAATAACTACCTTCTCTCTCTAAGCTCAGGTACCCAGCAGCTCCCTGTTCCTGCCTTGTACTGGATACACAGAAACCTCCCTAAATTATGTGCATGTGCACAAAGGGATTGTTTTGAAATCAAACCTTCTGAAGTGTGTCTTGAGCCCAGCTCAACTTTGGACACACTGTTGAAATTTGGATTTAATTAATTCCACTTGAGTTTTGAAATGGTGCGATACATTTTTCAGAGGCTTTTTTTCCCCCCCCATTTCCTGGATCAGAGCCTCAACCACATTCATGGAAACACTGAAGGGGAAAAAAAAAATAAAATCCCTAGCAATAATTCACCAAGTGGGAACTGAAAACATTTGCTAAAAAAGAAGGAACCTCTTGGTTTTGGATGCTGGGAATAATTCAGCCTCTCCTCCCCATTCCCTGAGGCTCAAAGGGCCCTTTTTCCGGCAGAGCTGTGGATATTTGAGCAAGCTGCCCCAGGGACAAGTGCATGTTACTTGGAGGATTTAGGCTGGAAAGATCAAGCACACAGATTTGTAGGCAAGAAGGGGTTTGTGTTTTAATAACTGCCAACAGTCCCATGGAAGAGCCCAAGTTTGCAGGATGAAGAGTCGTCCTTGGAAGAATTCCACTCAGATATCCTGGAAGCTGCAGACACCTCTGTCAGCTGCAGACACCTCTGTCAGCATCATCTCCTCCAACAGGAGATGTTCATCTTGTAAC